>BHDV01010478.1:41201-99302 GCA_005406045.1 Adoxophyes honmai
AAATTCAGAGGTGCGAGCCCGGGGTTTGAACCCACGACCCTCTGCTTGAGAGGCCACAGTTCGAACCGCTGGGCTATCACGGAAAGTGTAATCAGCGGCAAAATTATCAGGCCACACTTATTTTTTTAGTTTTGGCTATTCTAAAGGTGCGTAGTACACACATACACACTCATACTAGGAACATGCCCAGGTACCTAGCTGGAGGGGTAGGTAAAAATCTTTTCTGTCTAAGAGCAGGTAGAGTAGGTAGACTGCAGGTAGAGTCGACTACAATCCGATGTGATTCCCTTTGATTTGTAGTTTTTTTTCTTTAATTTTTAGCTTTATCTATGAAAACATCCACTGTCTAGCTACCTACTTATTTCTAACTTCTCAAGAAGTCGTCCATTGTACCTTTTGTACCTACACCTAGTATCGAAAATCCCAGTAACGTGGATGCATAGCACGATATCTTAAGTCTGACAATTTACTGTTTGGCCCTCGCCATGTTGCGTATTTTATATTACAAAGCTCTGATTCTCAGTAAACAACGTTTTGGTATTATTCAAATATCAACACAAACCCAAAACACACCATGCTGACTATAGATGACGCATGCAATAGAATCAGAGCTTAGTAATATAAAATACGCAACATGGCGAGGGCCAAATAGTAAGTTGTCAGGCTTTACATCTACTTAAGTATTTATACAATTTCAATTAGTTTCATACTTTTCATATACTAACCGTTTTCATAGCACTTCGCTCTCAATTCACTTTATCTGCTGCTGAGACTTGACACATGGCACAGCACATGTTGATAAATACAGACTAAGGTCTGCTTGGTACAGATACAGACCTACATGCAATAAAGAAACCAAAGTGCATTTATAAATAAATAAATAAATAAATAAATAAATATCACTGGACAATATTTACACCAATCACCTAGTCCCAAAGTAGGCAATTTAATGCCTGTGTTATGGGTACTAGACAACGGATAAACTTACTTATATATAAAGATAAACATCCAAGACTCGAAAGCAAACATTCGTATTCATCATACAAACATCTGCCCCGACCGGGGATCGAACCCGGGACCTTAAGCTTCACGGTCAGGTTCTCTAACCGCTGGGCTATCCGGCCGGCATTTATGTCTACCTACCTACTACCTACTTTGTTGGTGACATGCAAGACCAAGCTTCCTGCAATAAAAGCAAATGGACAGCTCTTTTTCCAGTTAACAAAAGACAATCGCGTGGTAATAGCCTCCTAGTGTTACCGAGGTGCAAGGCATCGCAACAATCGTACAATGAACTCCAGTTTACGACCAATCAAATGTGAACCGAGATAGACACTAAATAGTGTTAACGTCCTAAACTCCAGTGTTCAGTGTTTTTCCGTATATCGGCCTAAATTTCACACTAATTAATGCTAATTGCTGACTGTTTTCGAAGTTCTAGGGCAGGTTTAATGATCGATAAAATTGGAAGTAGGCACCCGATAACAGAGATTTTGTTATTCAAGTAGGTACTTATCAATACCAATACGCAAATACACTGGCAGTGTAGGGCAATAGGGATTGAAGTCTTTCCATTCCAAATGTTTTATTTTACCAGAATGTTGCCTACCGCAAGTTTAAAGCAAATGTAAAAAATACTTACCTAGTGTAAAACAGGTTTTAAATTGTTTTCATAAGAAGAGAAGACATGCTCTAGGGGCACGCAATACCACAAATGTACTTAGTCAAAGTCCATAGGCAATTAAATTATGAAGTGTGAGGTTTTACTAACATACCTACTACCTAGTACATAAATAACTTAGCTATTGATTTCGCACGAAATATCGATTAAAATGTTAAAAACCCAAAAAACCCTCACATCCTCATAAAAACTCTCAACGAAACGCACGCGAAGATCTAAAGAGAAAACGTGACGCTCCATTATCTCTAAGCTTCAAGGAAATCATTTCAATATGCAAAAGATTTGCGATAAACGGCCCCTCAGCGATGGCTTTACGATCCGACGACGGCCGTCCGGCCTTATCTATCGGTGCCCAACCCTTTTCACTGCCACTCATTTAGAACATACCTATCTACGCACTTCACTTATCTATTAGGAACAGTTGACGCCGACTCTGAGATTTGTGATTCTTCAATGACTATTTTTCAGCTTGGACTTTGTTAACTTTTTTATTGGAGGCATATGGTGTCAGAAGAAGAGACTTTTGCGCAACCAATAGTTGGATCTTGATGAAGGCTGCATAGGTCCTTCATAAGCTTGTGGAACAACTATATCGCAGGGTGTCTGCGATTCTCATGAAATATTTTTCTTAAATGCCGCAAATGCATACTGCATCAGCATTCTATTAAGTGTCACTAATAGACTAAACCTAAATACTTAGAGTTAAAAAAGTTAGATCAGTAATACCGTACAATGGCTTAGTCTAAGTTATTAATCTAAGTACCAGTCAAGAAAATAGCACAATTTGTCACTAAACAAGCAGGCTTAAGTATCTGAGACTGATTGATCCGAAAGAAATGACAATCAAACAATGATCATTACTTAATCACCCATTGAAACATTCCAAAGTTCGCAGCTGTCAATTGCATTTCAATTGTCAAATTGCAGTTGATTTGCTGAAGATCGAAATTGATGGCTTCCTTTAATTTGCTTTAAGACCATTTAAGTACCATTGCCATTACCAAAGTATTGGTACGTATTTGTGTTTACTGCAATGGACGCAAGGAGCAAAATTACCTACCTACGTTGGTTGCAATTTTGTTGGATTCTTTTCATTGAAATCCTCTTTTATATTAAGATTCTACGCGTGTCATGTTCTCAAATGGGTTACTTACATAAATCTCTATTCATCCTATTTCAGTGTAAGCAAATTTTCTTTCTGCTTTCTCGTGCCAGCCAACATTTAAAGGAATTAAATCACCCCCATACTGTTTAAAGGGCCTTGGTAATATTGGATTCTGTCCCTTCTCCCAGTATCGGCTTTCAAGATGCTCACATTAGATGACAAGTGCGAGCAAAGGGCCAATAGTCGGAGGGGCGACCCTTCGCTTTCACTTATCTCAGTTGACCGCAATAACACCCTCGACGGGTCACGGTCTATTAGCCCTTTTTAACTACTTTCTTATAATATATCATAATAGTCCGCGTAAAAATGTGGTAAATCTAATATAAACGGCGAAGGTTTTAACCGCAATTTTGTAGTATCCGTGTAACCGGGATAGAGAAGGAATTTTGGATTGGTTTGGACATGTGAAGAAAATGGCTGAAACAAGGGAGTGCAAGCAAGTTTACAAGGGAAGTATGTTAAAGCAAGTTGGACGAGGGCACCTTCGGAGTGTACCGACCAGATCGGTAATAGGTATTCTGAGAAGAGGCCAAATTAAAAGTACCCGAAACCGTCGAGCGTGTATGAAAAGAGGTATACCAGAAGACAAGCGAATGACTCTGCCTACTTCGCATGGAATTTTATGTATTATGACATCAGTGAATAAATTGCGAAGCCCAGTTTTTTCGGTCCTTAAAAATGGAAGAGATTTTGGAAATGTTCTAAGACAGGTATAACGATTGGAAGTGCTCCCTCGAAATTAACAAAGTAGAAAAAGATTACTATCGTTTGTTCCAACTAAGATCGAAAATAGGTACAACCTACTACACTTATGACTTTTTTCATTTGCTGCTTTTTGCAGTTCAGCTTTCATTAGACCGACTCTAGTAAAAAGTTGGGTAAACTGACTTACCTAATTTAACCTGGCAAGATTTTGAATGGAAAAGCGATAAGTACGCGAACTAACCCCCACTCCTTAATATCTTGCCAATTTAGATTCCCAGGACCGTAATCCAACTCGTTCTAAGATTTTTAGTAAAGTTCAGTGGGTATAATGAACTTAGTAGCTCATTTGGTACAAATGCTCTATTAGTGGATTTTCACGAGAAATCGATTAACAGAAATCAGTGATAATATCACCGATATATTTTGGCTTGACATTTTCTCACAGAGCAAGTGACATCGAACCACTCCATGAGTTACAAAGTCATGATACCTATTAATTAATCTACCGATGATTCTTGGTCCAGAAAACACGTGACGACCGGATTTTAGGAAAATTTCTCACTGAAAGTTTCTGAGTCGAGTCACATTAATTGAGTCCGCATCCGATCCCAAACTTGCGCCAATGAGGTTTCGCCAACTTTTACCGAGTACGGTTTTAGTACCTCGAAACTTACCGAAGTTTTAAAAGATCTGAGTGCTCATTAGGCTCTATGACACAACTATCTAAACAGAAAAGTAAATTACCCAGAAAAAGACGAAAGCCTTCGTGATTTTGCTTGTTAAAGTAACTTGATATTGGTCATTATTACAACAGGTATTAACTACTCAAGGAAGGGGGAAAGAGTCACACTTGACTCCTGGACTAAAAAAAGGTAACTACGTCATAGACATTACGTTAGAAAGGCTTATGTAATCTGAATGGTAGTTGATGGGCGGTGAAAATAAAATTTCCAAATTACTAAAAGTTGCGTTCTATTTTTTTTTTAATTTAATGAAGTATGCGTATTAATTGTTTTGTTTTGATATACATAATAATTGAAGCCGTGATAGCCCAGCGGTTCGAACTGTGGCCTCTCAAGCAGAGTGTCGTGGGTTCAAACACCGGGCTCGCACCTCTGAATTTTTCGGAATTTATATGCGATATCAAATTTGATATTTATCACGAGCTATTCGGTGAAGGAAAACATCGTGAGGAAACCTACACACAGCGACGAAGTAATTCAACGTTGTGTGTGAAGTTCCCAATCCGCACTGGGCCCGCGTGGGAACTGTAGCCCAAGCCCTCTCATACTGAGAGGAGGCCTGTGCCCTGCAGTGGGACGTATATAGGCTGATGATGATACATAATAATGTCTAAAACAGGTAAAAATAAGTTACATTAAAGATCAACAAATAGGTATACATTATTTGAATGCTATCTTATTTGTTCATTGTACAACACGATATTTACAATACCACTATATTGTAATACCATGTCTAAAGCAAAAACATATTTTTTCAAATACTAAAGTACGTAATTACGCAACACAGACAAAATTTACTGTGGTTCATTAAAATTTAGTCTAGTAAAGGATTTGTACGTTCAGCCAAAAAAAAATCGCCTTTGGCGGCGTTCCAACTGAAAATGCAGAATTCAATAGCGCAGTGAAAAATTAAAACAGATAAATACAGTACTGTCGCCGTTGCGACCTAGTTTCTACCTAATTCTTTTAGTGGAGCCATTACCAAAACTTTATGTTTATCTTTTTGCTTTAAATTACGTTGCGACTATCCTCGAATTAATGATGTCTCAGTGAACTTATGTACTTACCTAAGAACTATGAAGTCGTATTTCACAGGGGTGTTTATTAACAAAAGCTTGGGCAGAGTTAACCCTTCAATTCAAATGAAATAATACCGTACGTATCATTTTTTGATTAACTTTAGTTTATTTTATTTTATTTTGACATGTATTATCAAAACATGTACCATCACATTTTTTTAAATCCATCTGTTATTAAAAAAAATGTTGATGCAAAATTGAGAGTTCTACTAAGGTATATTGGATTTTAGCGACTGAAGGTTGCTGTAAGAAGCGTAGCTACTACAATTCCAATTTTTATGTTTTTTTTTTATAAAACGAAAATGTACGTTCTCTTTCAACAATTTTACTACAATTTGATTTTGTTTGCTCTATTGCTTAATTCAAGAAGTTGTTCGCAACTCTCGAGATTCATAAATCTCTTTGATAACGTATTTCATAGATAAATAATTAAATATTTTTTAGCTTGAACTTATGATTAAGAAATAGTTTTTAAGTTTAACGTAAAGTGAAAATTGCATAACATTCAGTCACTGAAAAACAAACGTTGGTATTAAGACAGTCCACCTCTTTATGTGCTCTGGTTCACAAAAAACATCTTTACAGCCCTAAGTCCTCATATCGGAGATGACCATTTTTTTGCGTAAACAGCATCTAAAACGACGTCTAAGTAAGACCGTGTACGGCACATGCATAATACATATAACGAACATTATGGTTTTATTTCATCTTATCTAATTTTGAGATAACTCGGTAACAAGAGATATTTTTGTAGTAAATTTGCTTTTTAATCCATCAAAAGTCAGCAATTAAGAAAATAGGTTAAGGTATGCTTTAAATAGACGACAGGCAAGCAACCTGTCACTATTACAATTCTTTCATGAATGTTTGAACCTAAAATTATGCTAGAAGTGGTTGCTAACCTGGAGTAGTTTAGACTATTGTAACGTTTCGTGTGCTCTGTCTACCCAATGGGAATACAGTCGCGATGTAAGTATACATGTAAGTTTGTAGTAAAAAACCTCCCCTATCACAGACGATACAATGTTTCTCTGACTGCCATCTTTTGAAGTTAGATAAGATATTGCTTTCGAGTATTGGTCTTACAATGAGATGTATTGAGAGGCCGATGACCACATCTTTGTTCAACAAGTGTCTATACGGTGGCGTGGTCGACTTAACTCATTGATAAGAACTGTTATATCTTCTCAATGGTTTTTCGTGAAGATCGGCTCTCTTAAGATAAAAGAGCATCAAGTAATTGAATACTGGTCTTTTAAACTATAGAAGTACTCGTAAATACTTAGCAATATTTAAAGATGCAATTAAAATACTTCAGCGAAATGTAGGTGTAGTATTGTACGGGTAGAACGGTCTGAGGTTAGAGATTAGAGATGTGCAGGCGACATGACCAGGTTTATCGGATGTTTATGAATAACGAGAACTACAAACTTTAATAAGTTTAGGCTTAGGACTGATGATACTTAGGACTTACACGAGACTGAATTAGTAGCAGCAAGATGAACCTGTGTCCAACGCTTTCCTTTGTCTATTGGATCAGTGACACATGCTTTTAATTAAACGTCTTGTCTCCACACTTGGTGTTTTTTTTATTTTGTTAATCTTGCACCTATTTTGAAAAAAAGGCCTGTCAAGTTCTTATGGTACGCTTTTACTGGCAATTAAGGTCTATCCAAAGCGCTAGACTAAAAAATATACGTAAAAGTGCTTTTAGGACTCTATTCACACACATACAGTATTGAATTAGATTTTTAGGCACACCAACAGGCAAATATCAACCAATGGTACAATAAAAACGCCATCCATCTAACCTTAAACTTGTAACTGAATAATGGAAACCATTGAGGCGCTGTGTTCCACGATATTAACAGGCTCGTCTCTCGAGGATGCAGGATTATAACCCTAATTGATGAAACAACCCGAACAAACAATATTAACTTTGTTTCGGGGACTCTTTTGTTCGTAGCTTTATTTGATTATCATTGAAACGATATTTCATGCTGTGTAACAAGATGTAAAACAAATTATTACAATTATGGAGTTAATTTTGCAATTGTTATTGGATTTCGTGATCGTAGTTATAAGTGATTTAGGGTGGCATTTAATTTTGTTATAATTGGCTAGGATTCTTTGGCAACTCTTCCGTTTTTGAGCAGATATGTGATACGTCAAACATGGCAAACATTCTAATTGTTGAGTAATTTTGAAACTTTTTAATTAAACCGTGGATTCATTAAGCTACCGGGATAACAATTCGTGTAAGACGATCTCAAGTTAGAGTCTATCTAATTGGCTCTAATTTTTTTTTTAGGGTTTAGAACAACATTTCTCCATTTATTCCGTGTCATAAGAGGTGACTAAGGACTAGGTTCAAGCATATAGGCGATAGGCTTTCAACCTGTCACTTTTGTGCCTCTTGACTTAAAACAAAAAAAAATGCAAATGGCTACAAAGCGTGAAATAGTCATGGTGGTCTATGCGACGTGTTTCATGCCCTCTCCTTTTGGGAATACAGGCCAGATATATGTATTTATTTGTGTAATTCTAATTTCTAAATTCTATCTTACCTAAACCTTGCACAGATGCGAGTATTTCTGTTCTCATTTTGTAATGATCGGAAGCGGTCATGAAGCGATCGCAGTGCGCGTGATTCACGGCGCAGCGGTATTTACGTACAACGGACCGTTCATGCTAACCTGACCTAATAATCAATGTGGGCGCAACACATGATAGACGCATTCCTGTTGCTTTAGAAGAATTCGGCACACAGAGTGGTAGATTATCTGTTTACCCAAAACAAATGATGTTGGATAAAACCAGCGACTTTCTCGTTAAGATTTTTTGCAAATTTACTTTACAATAATGTTTAGTCTCTGCTTGAAACTTTACAAGTACCTAGGTACTCAAGTATAAAAAACTATAAGTATTTTAGATTTTTGTTTAAAGTCATGTTCTAAAAGTTGGCCCCAAAATGTAAACTTTTCCTATTCACCTACTTGGAAATGCAAGTAAGCCGGCTTTGCACAACATCACACGAGATAGACTGTACTTGTCACTGTCTAGCTATGTATGTAGAGACATCAGAAAGAGTTTTGCCAGAAAATACTATATTTCTTTCGTGGATGTCGTATATGGCTACAGGCAGCAATTATTCATGATTACATTACTTTCATTTATTTTTAAATCTATAATTGTGCTAGAAGTGGCCGCGAAGACGGATGGTCATGGCTTTATCTATGTTACTTGTTGTATGCTCTGCCTACCCCACTTGAGAATACAGACATAATATTTAGGTATCTCTGTACATTTAAATTTGTGACCAAAAAAATCGTATCAAGCAACCAACAGAAAACATTATAGAAATTTTCAAAACTAATAATTCTAATGGCGGCTATAAAACCTACACAAAATATAAATCTTTTAAATTTATCGACGTGTGTTGGGATTACGTACTCGCAATGCACTTTAAATAATAACGCGTGGCAGTGGGAATCGAATATACGACCGGAATAAATCTGGGTGACAGCGAAGACTTACCACAAACCCTCGAATCGCTGCTTAGCCGCAGTCAATACACAACACCGAGAAATACAGAAGTCAAGCAAGTGTATGTATCGCGAACAGGGATTGTTGAGCCACTTACCTACGAGTATGTTTGTAACTTGGTCGTGTAATACTAATCCAATAGCTGACATCTAGTCTGTCACATCGGTCATTGATTACACGTCTAAATTCCGAACAGTGGCACGTGCAAGTGGCTCAACAATCCAGGTTCGTGACTGTACTTCACTTTTCATACCTACGCTTGGCAGTCGCCCTTGGGATGCCAATTATGGCGTGTGTATACAAAACTATCGCGATAGTAGAACTTGTGTCTAGTTGTGTGATTTATTTGATGACATACCTACTATCTTGCGACGATTTTGACTTTGGCGAATTGAATGAATGTTACTTATATTGTAAAGTGTGATAAATTCTCATTCTCATGTCCAATTTTTAGCAGTAAACTAGAGGAAAAGTTTAAAGAAATTTCATTTAAGATACTTGTTACAATTTCATACTTAGTTACTCTTAAAAAGGTTGCAGAATCGTTCACGGGCGCTTTGCAAACGGACGGTAACCGCACTCGGACTAGACTAGTCCCAACTGTTCCAAGATGTCGTGTCTATTCTTTCTATGTGTGCGTTGCTCGAGCGCACTTTGTATGGAGATTGACTTCTGTATCAATCTGTCTTGTGGTCAATATCTCACACCAACCAGAGACGGTTTACTATGCGTATAGCAAACCGCCGAACCATTACCGTGCCGTACTTACTAGCGACGACGACGTAAATTATTTGTATGGCGAATGAAGCTACTCTAGCTTGAGGTTATCCAGTAGTTGACGGAGTAGTCGAAGTCTTCGGATGATTTGGCGACATCTACAAGATAATTGTAATAATAATAGTACATTTAACATTAACAGCGAGTGTGGAGGTGCCTTTACAAAGTGATGTAGTTAGTATTGTGTGCTACCCTATTTTTGACAATAATATAAATGACGATAATAACGAGGGTAGTCGTGAGCCAGTGTTAGTTTCGTCGAGCACGAGCAGTCGCGCGAAGAGAGCCGAGGCGCGCAGTTCGCGTTTGGCAGCAGCAGCTGCCGCGGCTCCTAGATGAAGGGCTACGAATTAGTCAGAAACATGTCGAGCTAAACTCGATTTATAACGTGAGTTATCCGTATTTTATAAGATGAATAATAGTACAGCCGTATTTTGTCCCTCTGCTGAGCTGTGCTCTGCTGAGCGTCCCGCTGCAGTGCGGATTGGGAACTTCACAAACAAAATTGAATTACTTCGAAGTTGTGTGCAGGTTTTCTTGTAAGATTTTCCTTCACCTAATAGCATGTGGTAAATATCAAATTTGTTTTCGCACATAAATTCCGAAAACTCGACTCATGTGGCTCAAACCCGCAATCCTCGGCGTGAGAGGCTATAGGAGAGGCTCCAATTGTAGGTAAACGTATTTAAAACTTCATTACCCAATAGCAAATTATTAAAATGTACAAGTACGTCAAGACATGGGTTTATTTGTTCCCAAACTCGGAACGTTCGATTACCGACATCGTTAAAGGAACACCGAGAGCGAATCAAAGTACCTTCGGCATCATAAACTTATTACCAACAGCGGGGGATAAACTTGGTCCCTCAACGGACCCTTTGTGAGAACACTAGGTGCGCCCAAATAATAAAATACTTACCAAAATCTAAGACACGCTGATACAATTTGAATGGAACTCAAAATAAGCCTTTTCGAGCTCCGATAGAGTTCAAATTGAGTTTGTTTGTTTACGTTTTCTCCGCCGGGGGTAAAGGGTCAATTTAATTAATTACATGAACCGCAACATGCCCCCTATTAAACCTTTGTTGTGCAGTATTTGTATAATTTTACTTCGCGACCGATGGGCTCTTATTGTTATTATCTGTTAAGGTACGATTATCATGAAAACCCTGGTTATAATATTGGTAATAGCTTGCCCGAGGGGTCATATGCTTGCTTTGTGCAAGACCTTTTCGAAATATCATACTGTCTTCAGATATTCGTAAATTATTGGACGCAGAAACATCTTATGTATTATGATTTCTTATTAACCTATGTGGTGTCGGGTTAGAATAACATCTCTCCATTTCTTTCATAGACGTCGTCATAGGTTTAGATGTGCTCTGAGCGACAGGCTTGCAATCTGTCACTATTATTATTAAAACTAAAATGCGAAACGCGAAATATTCATTGTTTTGTTTATGTGAAGTTCCGTGTACTTTGCCTGACCGATGTGGGAACACAGACGTGGCTGTATTTTGCTATAAACTTAATCAGTAGGTCCCTAAATAATTTACAAAACGTTTCCAATGAAATTAAAATTGACAATACTGATTCCGCGTTTGAAGCAGCTTCCACACCATTGATTTACTTTGTCACGCTTGGGCGGTAAAACCTATAAACGCATTGCATTGCCTTTGTAATATCCCCAACAGTACCATTACCCGACGTTCCGCGGAAATTAACAATCCACTTCGCGCGAAATGTTGAAAATTGATTTCGTATGATGCAACTTTAAAATTGGTTCGCGCAAATAGCCCGTTCCTTTATAAACGTAACGTTATATCGGTGTTATATTTAACCTTCGATTAACCAAATGTAAGGTGAGTCAGCTTCAGTCGGTCTATTAAAAGCTAGCAACGTCTTTGTACGCCAGTTTGGTTTGACGTTGGTCTATTCGCGGACCGAATTAACTGAGCGATCCGTCAGCAGCAGACAGGTAGTGTCTGTGTCGACATGTCCGAATCAATTTGTTAGGTAATATTTTTAATTTATTGTTGCAGTTATCTGTTTGTACTCGGTTTTTTAATTATTTTCATTTTAATATGATTGAAATGTCCCCATATATCATAGGCTTAGGACTTTTGGATGCTCGCCGTGGTTCTAGAATCCATGGAGTCGTCATTATCCTAAATATTTTTTGACAACGTCAAATCAAAGTGTAAAAATAAGTGTCATGATTTTTGCGGATATATCAGTAACAAATTAATTTTATCATGACTCTACGCAAGTTACAGTACCTCATTGGAGTTTCAATAGTGCCGAATAAAACATAGGTAGGTAGGTACATATTAGCTGCGAGAAGATAATTATTTTACTTTTAATTAATTAAAGTACATTATTATGTTTAAGCTAATACATATTTTATTACACTGTTTTTTAGACTTAGAAAAAAATCTTATTAGAATTTTAACATAAATGGCAACTCCATGGATTCTAGAACCACGGCGAGCATCCAAAAGTCCTAAGCCTAAATATCAACCGTGTAAACCCATATGGGTGTCATGTAATGTTTCGTGTGTTCTGCCTTACCCATTTGGGAACACAAGCCTGATTGTATGTTGTACGAAACGTAAAATAGACAAAATCATAACTATTTTACGCTTCACAGCCACGTCTAGCACAATTTCAGGTTTAGAAACAGATGGATGAGTTATAATAGTGACAGGTTGTTAGCAAATTGCAAACCTATTTCCCAAGTCGCCTCTCACGACATCCACGGAAGAAAAGGAGAAGTGTTTTTCTAACCCGACACCACACAAAATCTCATTTTTAGCAGTTAACCTGATGTAAATTTCCGAGTACAAATCTACCGTTTAATATCAGTGTAACTTGTCAATAAGTATACTCTACCAGGTGGTTGAAAGACCCGTTGTCGGAGTACGTCAGGCCCAATACGTGACGCAGGGGTCCGATTCAAACGTCACTCGCATGTTTCCGCCATCCACCGTTCAATGACAAAGCTGTATTGGTTGGAATTCAAAATGCACCCTTAAACCGCGAGTAATAAAGCCCATAGGGGTACATTTTAAAATGCGACATAGGACCTTGGAAGGGTAAGTCATTTTGCAAACAGAGGTGTATCTAAGCATTCCTCCCAACAAACAAAGTAGCGATAAAAACGAATACATTTAGAGCTTAGAGTCTCATAGTAGGTTTGCAAGGCCTGCAATAATAGTTTACGGCGGCACTATAGAGATAAGTAAATGCGCTAAATCCACTGATGATAGTAAAGTGATTTAATAGAAATAAGAAAAATATTACAGCTTCCAGCTGAAAAGTAACGCCATAAAGTAACACATTACAGCCTATTGTTGCAGCTATTGGCTCATTTTAACACTAAATGCTCTTATAGAGTACCCACTACCGCGTGTTATTGCTATCACTGTATAACAGTGCTATGTTTACTTTTTAGCTCTAAATTTCGCTTAATAGTGTTTAATCAGTTATAAAGAAATCCTAAAGCTATTTAAAAGTTATAACAGTAACTCTTATATATCTCAATGACACAATGATATAACGGAGTTACGGTGTCTCTTTAAATCGCCGTGTATCAGATTTAGCGTTAGAGGTGCATACATACATACATAACCGTCACGCCTTATTCCCTGCGGGGTAGGCAGAGACAACAGAGCGCCATTCGCTTCTATTCTGACATACTTCTCTCGCTTCACTCACATTCATAACTCTCGTCATACACGCTCGACGGTTTCGGGTACTCCTAATTTGGCCTCCCTTTAGTACATCGTCGATCTGGTCGATATACGTTCTTCGGGGGCGCCCTCGACCGACTTGCCCAAACACACTTCCCTTGTAAATTTGCTTACATATCCTTGCTTCATCCATTCTCTCCACATGCCCAAACCAACGCAGCATACCCTTCTCTATCCGTGTTATAATACTCTCTTTCAGACCACACTTTTCTCTAATCACGCTATTACGCACGCTATCAGTAAGTTTGATACCACTCATGCTTCGCAAAGAACGCATCTCAACCGCATTTACTCTACTTTCATGTCTCTTCTGCCACACCCAACTCTCGCTGCCATACATCAAAGTAGGCTCCAAGCACACCGTTGTGAATAGCCAGACGAGCATTCTTAGAAATTTCCTGACGGCTCACAACTGAGTGAAGTGCTCCATTCATTTGATTTCCCGCTTTCACTCTTCTTTCGATATCCTCATCGTACTTACCGTCACTCGTGAACATGCATCCCAAATATCTAAACTCTCTCACTTGTTCTAATCTTTCACTTCCAACTGTTATAATACATTCAGTCATCTCGTCGTTCTTCTCTATCACCATAACTTTCGTTTTACCTACATTCATTTTCATTCCCTTATTATCAAAAGGTTAGAGGTGTTATAAAGAAATTGATGTTATGACTCTTTAAGAGCCTTAAGATCTTTAAGACCGCTTGTCTGAACGTTACTGACTCTTGAAGGACTTTTAATATATTTAATACATAATAAGCACTACTATGTCGCAAAAGGTGCTTTACAGGTTACTTTGGTCTACTTTAGCGTTATCAGACTTACAGTAGCAATAACCACAACTTTGGTATTTAGCCTTGTGCTCCAAAGTGGTTGTACAGAGATATCGGAACTATGAAGAGTTACAAACATTAACGCCATTTTCTTTTACAAACAATAACCTAAAATTATTAAATGAACTATGGAAATAGACTTTATTTGTTATTCAATCTATAGAAAATATGAGATCTTGTAATCTGAAATGTTCCAATTCACAATGATAAACCACCAACTGAACAATTTTACAAAAAAGTAATGCGGCTTGGTTTTTTTATATTTAAATTTTATATTAAACTGTACATATTTCTGAGGCGCTTAAAAAATGAGATGTAAAATACCATACATAATGACAGAAAACTTGCAACCGCAATAGTATTTCACTTATCTACTTAAAATATTGCAGTAAATTTGCGTACATGTTGTCTTTAAATCAT
Organism: Adoxophyes honmai; assembly: GCA_005406045.1. NCBI lineage: Eukaryota > Metazoa > Arthropoda > Insecta > Lepidoptera > Tortricidae > Adoxophyes > Adoxophyes honmai. Next base: position 55,904 of record BHDV01010478.1, read on the forward strand.
AACCAACATGGAAGACACAAGCATGACAGCACAGCGCGATTAAAACGACATACTGTTTTTATTATTCACGAGTATGAGATATTTTTACAAAATATGGTACAATACGCAACTTCTATATCACACAAAACGTTTATTTTACTTACTATATCGCAGTAAAAACTTTGTTAGTTATATTAGAGAACGTGTTATTATTTAATAGAACTTGAGACACAATTTACGGCTATTGTAACCCTTTATTATCTCCGTGGGTAATAAGATTCACCACTGTAACACTATTGTATCACCTGTATACCACTAAGGGAGCTATCGCGAGCCACTATATATCCTAAATACACAATTTAGGAGTTAGGTCGGTGCCTATTTGCGGCTATAAGAGAGTTATAGCGTGCTATATCGCTAATTTTAAGGTCCTACTAAAGCTGTAGGTTTTTAAAGGAACTGATAAACGGCAGTTATAGAGCTTGTTTTATCGCCAAATTGTTAGTTGGGCTATGTGTAGAGGTGAAGTACATAATGTGATGCAGTGCGTTAGAGGAGAGATTCGTGAAATGTTATTGCGATGAAATCACCTTCAAGCTATACCTTGCCATGATTGGTAAACCTTTCAGGTCTGGTCAATACGATTGTGCGGTTCTTAAGGGTCATTCACTAAGCACTAGATTTGGAAACTATACGGCAGTATCGAGCAAGTCTGAAAGGGGTAAGCTTTTGACTCAGACGTCACTATTCTCAGGTACACTAGGATGCAAAATTGCATGGATAGCTTAGAGGCGGCGATCGTTTGGCGTCAGAAGCCGTGTTTCGATAACCATCACTATCGCATGGCGTAAACAGGTTCAAACTACTTTCATTTGGACTTGTCCATGCAATTTTGTATCCCGCTGTACATCCTTACCAATATATAAATGTGAAAGTGTGTTTGTTTGTTTGTTTGTTTGTTTGTCCGTCTTTCACGGCTAAACGGAGCGATGGATTGACGTGATTTTTTAGGTAGAGATAGTTTAGGGCACGGAGAGTGACATAGGCTACTTTTTATCCCGGAAAAAATTGATGTTCCCGAGGGAAAACAAAAATATAGTTTGCTTGATAGATCGATATCGATCGATGATAGATCGATATCAATCGATAACCGATCGATAGATGATAAATCGATGACGCCGTGTGTCGTTTGAAACGAGAAGTTTTCTTATAGTTGTGCTTTATACCGCAATATAACCGAGTTCCACGCGGGCGGAGCCGCGGGCGGAAAGCTAGTACATACATACAATCAAGCTTGTGCTCCCAAATGGGGTACCCGTGGGGTAAAACATGACTATTTCACGCTCCAAAGCCAATTCTAGCATAGGTAGAGTTTGGTTTGAAAAGAGATGGAAGAGGTAGAATAGTGACAGGTTACTAGCCTGTCGCCTAGAGCATACCTATACCTGTTTCCTTAGTCGTTAAGTTAGTTACAGAATTAATGTCTGAAGCAATGTAGCTTTTGTTGAAATGGACGAAAAGTGACGTCACAATCGTTTTAAAGCAATATCGATCATCATTGAACTTTAAAAGAGAGCGGAGGCGCGCAGTGCGCGTTTGGCAGCAGCAGCCACCGCGGCTCCTAGATGAAGGGCTACGAATTAGTCCGAAACATGTCGAGCTAAATTCGATTTAATAAACGTGAGTTATCCGTAAAATTTTCAACAATATCGATCATCACTGAAACCCTTTTCAGTTTAATAAGTACGCAGCATCAAATATTGCAATACGGGTAATATGAATCATTCATACAGCGATGTTTCGAAAAGTATCCGCGTATAAAACACATGGCTGCAACTTTACAGCGCATCATAAATGAAATAGCCCAAATGCATTCGTTTTATTTTGAAACTTCCGCTTTGTAACCAGCGGTAATTGAAATGATGAACGACCCCAGTTAAGTGTCAAATTCATTTTAGTACCTCTATTAGTTTATCGTTTAGTTGGGTCAAATGAATTTGTTTAATTAGTAAAGAGATAAAAACTGAAATGCTGCAACATTAATTGTCATTGGTGTTAGATAGTGCCTAAACGTAACTAAACTTTGACAGAAGAATAATAAGTAATAACTTAAATTCAACCCGTTTAATGTTACGGGTGTGCTAAAGGTCGATAAATATGGTTTGGAATCCTTGCATTCCTCGTAGAAAAAAAGCCTATCAGGTCAGAATTACAAATAAACTCAAATAGATTGATATAAACAATAAAAAATACAGAGTATAACGAGAATAGTACTCCGTTACTTGCGCAAACGCCGGCCTTGTCCCGCTGATCGAGATCATAGCCTGAAAATACAGTCTGTGTAATGCAGGCAAAGGCGCGACCACAATTGTGGCTTTAAGACACTGCAGTTGTTGTTAAAGGGAAAGGTACGACCACATTTATTACTACGTCTAAATTTCCGACTGTGTTCATCACCTACATTATTAAAGAAAGTCGTGTTAGTTAAACTATTTATAACTCAAAAACGGCTGAACGAATTTGGCCCTCCGCTGACGACAGACTATCCGCGACGGACTTTGCAGTCTGTGAAATAGAACCTATGGAATTTTATGCAGTAACGCACACGACGCGCAAAAAGTTCGGCGCACAATGCATACAATCCATGCAGATTTTTTGTGCGCCGCAGACTCGATCGCACAAAAAGTCAGTCGTCTGCGCCGGATATAGGATACTTTTATTCCGTGGGATGTAACGTAAAACGTAGCATGGCATCACATCAGACTCAGACAAAACCCCTTAGACGGAACGAAGTTCGCCGGGTCTGCTAGTTTCTAAAAGTGCAACTTCAAGTTATCACTAAAGTACATGAAGCTGTTACCCTGTAACTTGTTCTATGTGCTATATTATGTGCTATTGTATGACAATACAATACAATAAATAAATCTATTTGCGACCACATTAAATTTGTCATAGTCAATAATTGTTAAGATCTAAGGAACGCCAAAATAACTCGGGTCACTGCTAGTAACTCATAAATGTAAATGAATACTACACTTTATGTACCTATGTAGGTATGTATGACTCTTTGTTGAACATAAAACGCAAATGATTGGTTTCAATGACAAGTACCTATTTGAACAACGGCGGATTTATCCCAAAACGGAATATCGTTTTGGATCGTAGGTATGCTTTAACACTATGTGTTACGTAACAATATGAAATACTACTTCAAAATTCCAACGTTGCAAAATGTAATGAAAAGTTGAAAATGAGCAATAAACAACAATATTGATGTGCAACTTAATATAGCAAAATTTTTTTTTGAACAACTGTAATGTAATCCATTCGGAATGCAAGCTTTAATGCTGTCCATTTGAGATTGATCCTTAGGCTTAGTGGTGTATGTAAACCAATAGTGGAACACATCTTATAGTAAGGACTTATTATAACCCCATGGTTTTATTCAAGTCGTCCCTCACACCTCACACCAAGCATCAGATCTATTCTCCCGTAGCTCTATAATTTACTGCTGTAAACAGCACCCACGCTTCAGAACTGCCCATTGCTAGCCAGCACTATTAGTAGGTATTGTAAATTAGGTTTTCATAGTTTTTTAATACAAACGAATGTGCCAGCCTGTTACGAGAACTCTGATTCAACAGCTGAAAATTTCTGCTAAAAATAGCTAAGGTTTCATAATTCGCGTATCGGTTATATTTAAAATTTGTGATCGTTTCCAAGGTAGCTCGTTTGTTTCTGGCCTGTTGCAAACATTGAAAATATCCTAATGTCTTCGAAACAAATAAATAAGGCATTAAAAATAAGATTCTGGATTTATTGTGACTACTCGGAACGTTTATGAGGCACTAAGCGAACTAACCGACGGGATCGTAAAAACTAAAATACGCACCACCCATGCTGTTAAGTGATTGAGTGACGCTGTACGTCAACACCGGTTGTACTTCATTAACTTCATAATTCAATGGTTAACTAAGTCACGATGTTATGGCGATTTACGATCGATTTATTGGTGTCTCGCTCAGACGGAGCTTATGTGAAGATATTCTTTTAGGTTTCTACAGATAAATAAAGCGAGAAGCGCGGAACGATATCCGAGAGTAGCCGAACGAGTAATTTATCTATATTGAACTTTATTTACAAACGGTCTGGGCACAATTTTGCTTGCTATGCACACACTTTAGTTCGGCTATTCGACGCATTTGACGCTAGGGTGTTAGACATCTGTCATGAATCATCTGTCTGAGACATCAATCAATAACCAATCACAAGCCAAGTGTTCAGCGCGCAAAAAAATCTCTTTTATCATTGGTAGATCGAAGGTTCCCGCGCCAAAAACTGATTTATTACGCAGGTATATCGTGGAGCATTCGTTGTTTGGTAATACTGTACCGTGAGACTCACTCATAGTGAAATTAACCGTATACACTCACTTTTACGTCGATCTAATCTTGACATAATTTATTTCACTAGACCGAATTACACGAAATTACAGAAAACTTGTAGATTTCTTTCAATTAATTACAAAAGTAAACGATATAAATCAAAATATACAGCATATTGAAAATATACGTAAATATCTAAAACCATAACTTTCTTTGTTACAGACGCTGCTCAGTCAGTATGGAATCTGACATGTATCACTAAACTCCACTCCTTAGCGATAAAATGCATCGTTCGGTATACATTGGTGACATATCTCCCGAAGTGAAAACAAAGTTTGTTCAGAAAGCAGCAATGGAGCGATAAAATGAGCACGCGTGAAGTGGAATTGTCGGGCGGGGCGCCGTGGGGGTTCCGGATGCATGGAGGGGTTGACCAGAACCAGCCTTTGAGGATATCTAGGGTAAATCAATGTACAGTCTACGGCATCTAAGTTGGCAACTTTTAGAATGGTGGGGGGTAAACTTACGTGTCGTTATACGTGGGTCAGCTCGACGTGAGTTTTCCGTTTTATTCTCAGTGTAACGGTCGTTTTACGTTTGAAATAGTCGTTTACCACCAAAAAGACCTAAAATACTGTCGATTTTTGCCAAGTTAAATGCCGGTGATTGTAACTATACTATAATTATACTATATTATATTAGCAGATTACACAATAGTCTCAAATGAGTCGTTTAGCAAGCTTAAAGAACGGATATGTGTGGTGTAGAGTTAAATACAGTTTCTTTTATGGATGTCGTGGGGGTGGCTAAGGAAATAGATTAAATCATGCTTTAGGCTTTAATTTTTTCATCGTTTCACACCATGAAGAAGATGAAGATCTATGTTACGTATTTGTATGTTTTTGTTACAAAATGCTTAATTAGAAAGGATCACAAGTCGCACAATTTTTGCAAGCACCAGCAAGTACAATTAAGATTAGCTCTTCAATATTTTGTCTGACTAGAATCTGGAAGCAGAAAATTACCTGCCTGGTAGAGAAAATACGTCGGTGTTCCCCTCGTAGCGAACTCAGGTAAAGCTGAACGAAATGCACTCTTGGTGACGTGCCAAAACCCATCCCTACAGGATTAAACGAATGCTCTTGAACAGTAATTACTAAACACGCTATTTTCCACTGTGAAAGAAAAACTAATTACTTACACGAATCGGCTAATAGTTACTTAAGGATGAAAATGCGATTCCTGGTTATTACGTGATTGCCGACTTTAAACTTTAAAATACATTGTACTTTTTTCGTTATGGCATGCTCACTGATATTTATCATTGAGTAAGATTTAGTCACGTGAAATTCATTTTTAATGCGGTTTTAATTACCTCGACGTTTCGGCAGCGTTCTAGGGCTTCAAACTACGCGCATTTTATTTAATTTATTGATTTTTATCATATTTTTTATTTATTTTGAGTACTATTCGCGAGTCATAATATCGTTCTGTAGGAAGAATTCTGGAATTATGTAGCTAGATCCAATAGTTAGGATCTACCTCCAGCAAATGTACAGGAAAAATGTAGTACTTACTTAGATTAATACTGACTGTATTTCTTTATTAGTATACACAAAAATATATAAACCAATAGGTCAATACCATCACACGTTATTATTTCTCTACGGCGTTCAGTAATGAAATTGCTACATAATTTATTTCTTGCAGAGCTTGAGCGAAACACCGCGGCGCGCATTTGATGTGAGTAAGATTGTATTGTTTGTTCCACAAACATTAATCAATCATTTCATTTCTCCTGGCGATACCCACTCAGTGCCTTCTTTATTAAATTTTCGGGGTACGCTATAAGAAAATACCCATAAATTACCTACTTGATGTAATAATCAGCTAATGCTTCAACTATGTTGAAAATTTTCGGATAACTCGCGTTTAATAAATCGAGTTTAGCTCGACATGTTTCGGGATAATTCGTAGCCCTTCATCTAGGAGCCGCGGTGGCTGCTGCAGCCAAGCGCGAACTGCGCGCTTCCGCTCTCTTCGCGCGACTGCTCGTGCTCGACGAAACTAACACTGGCACACGACTACCCTCGTTATTATCGTCATTTATATTATTGTCAAAAATAGGGTAGCACACAACACTAACCACATCACTTTGTAAAGGCACCTCCACACTTGCTGTTGACGCAGTACGAAGATTCAAAACCGTCTTCCAACTCGGAGGCACCGACCAACCACTATCTCGATTAAAATTTGAACGTCGACTAATCTTTATAGCTTCACGTACCTTTCGTTGAATGTAAAATTTTTCCCTCACTAGTACGGAAACCTTGCCAAAACGGATATAGTCGAAACTGTCGAAAACATGTCGAGCTAAACTCGATTTATTAAACGTGAGTTATCCGAAAATTTTAAACATGAGTGAGTCTCACGGTAGTTTAATGTAAAATGCTTAAACTAACCAAAAATTAAAACAGTTTTCATTGAAAGTGGTTTAGTTTGGAATTAATATTTCACTAACAAGCTGATAGATTAACCTTAACGACAAAATGGCAATCAGTGTAAGTGCTACCCCATAATTTGATAGAAATTTTGAGGGATGTTATCGGGTAGTTGATCCCTTTGATGTCTGAGTTATGGATAATATTTCAGATGCTATAGCCTGGACTTAATCGATTATTAACATTAGTTTTGAATGGAAATTATTTAATTTATAATAAATAAAATTATCAAATATGTAGCTACCATACAAAACTTCGAATGAGAAACTACTAATGATAATATTATATTTATAAATAAAGTGAGGCTATACCTTTTCGGTTTAGGTAGTTAAAACAATGTACACAATCTTGACGTGACTTTTTATTTAAACGTAGGTACACTTTATAAATCGAAAACCTTACATTTTACAATTTAGGTATGAAAAAAATCATTTATTTTCATAATTGAATTGTATAGTGTACCTAACGATTTTCATTTTTAGACTGTGTATTTCAACAAAAAGACATGTCAAGATTGTTTATATTGTTTTAACTACCTAAACCGATAAGGTATAGTCAAATCTATTCTAAGTGTATTCATATAATGTTTCCTTCAAATTTGTTTAGTTTTGAAGATATCGTGCATATCTAGCTAGATATTATTTAAGGTTGAGTAAATAATTTCTTTTAACTTTGAAGTAATCACTATCCAAAACTTATACCTAAATTTAAAAACTATATTTGTCGTTCTGATGCAGATTTCCATAGACTAATGCTATATTGTTATACTTAAATATGTCTATTTACTAAATTAGGTACATTACCTAATGCAACATACTAGAACAAGAGTACTTATTTTTTAATAATAAATGAAATTTTTTGATATTTCGCCGGATATGTTTGTTCCATTATTATGCAAAAAATAAAACACTGTACTTATTGTGTAAATATTTTATTCAGTTCAGAAACTACTTTAACGCTTTATAGGTTATCCGAAAATAAACAGAAAGAGAATAAACTGGTAATAAATCAAAACAAGATAAATATTAAAACACGTAGCAGACGCCTAGAAATAATCTACGAGGTTCTCGCTACTTCGTTCGACGGTCAAAGTTTTCTTATAAAACTTAAGAATGCAGGTGCCATTTAAGTATTTTCTAGAGTGGCTTTGAAATCACTTAAAATATTCCCATTGACTGTTAAAAAATTGTAGAACAAATTATAAAAGTGTGTTCTTTTAAAGTTCTGAGGATTCATTGTGACTAATTTCGTTGGCAGTATGGAAACCCAGTATTGTTTATTAAGACATCTGCCAACTGAGCAATTAAGCTTGTTTAAGCTAATTGCTGCTTGTTACTAGGACTGTCATGTAATATTTTCAATGCCTATGTGTCGGTGATTATGTTGTCATGGGACCAAATTCTATTGTTTTCTTCTCATTACGGTCTCATTTATCTGGGCACGTTTTAAAGGTATTGGCTCCCGATTTTAATGTCATTTTCAATTAATTGCTAGAGTTCCTGTTTTTATAAGAGGTCATTAAACAACTATAATAATATGAGTATGTTAGACTATTTTAGCAAAAACGTGACCATACAAAGGAGACTGCTGAAATTATTGACTAATCGTCCTGATATTTTGTGGTCACAAATGGCTGTTATAATCTTATAATTTAGGTATGTAATAATAATTACAAGTAAAATCGTTTTCTTACAATTTGCTTTCATCTATCACATTTAGTAAAAAAGGTACTTACCTAATACAAAAAAGTAATTAAACGATGAGCTTTTTCACTAATTACCTGTCTCCGTGCCTGTGACGAGCCTGTCGTGCGGTTAATCTGCCTGATCAAAGCGGTTAATTCGGATTAAGGGTCCTTCCGAGGTCATACGCAGGCATCATTACGCAGAGATTGGGGACACAATGCTTTGTCGTGTGCCCGCGCGTAAATAGTTCCCCAAATCCTCGGCTAAAATGAAAAGGACTCTTAGCGAATTATGGACGAAATTATACGCGCCCGTACGTGAAAACTGTGGAGATAATTGACCACTGGATACTGTTCTGAAAATGAGGGTGTTTAGTTAATTAAAAAGTATTTTGACAATTTACCCTAATAGTAAACCGGTGTACACTCTACCTACATTTCAGTTGACTTATTGAGCTTATCAAGAATTCAGGAAGATTTGGTTATACGAGCTGGGAATAGGCAATTTTATACAAAAGATTCCGACCAAATGAAATAGGCATTAGGGGGTCGTATACAAATGTTACTCCACGTCTTCTTTGTGGATATGATAAAAGTTGAGGGTGTAGCGCTCCAGAGGGTGTCTATCATCTTATCGATTTTCATATCTTCGAAAACTATTCCACGAACATAATTTTTTTTCCAATCACATAATCGTCATAATCATCAATTCATTGCTTATCGAGTCATAGATTAAGTTTTCATGGTAAATTATTTTGAATTTGTCTCAAATCGTAGCTTAACTATAAAATTAATAGGTGTATAAATAAAGCTAGTAGGTGAAATGATTGTCGATAAAGTGATGGATCACCGCTCCAGAGCTACATTCGTCGAATAGCCGAACTAAACGATTCTACATGTACCGCGTAAAAGAAGTTTCTATGATTGGTTGCATAAATACAACTTCCCACTTTCTCTTTGTGGGCTTCGGTCCCCAGGCATAACAGTTGAATGGAGAGAGATCTCTCTATTGGAATCTTTCCCACATTGATGACCCTCGACATTGGACATTACCTTCTTCGGCCGATATCATAACAACGACGCAGTCTCAACAGCAAGCCAAACTACGGCACTGCGCACCACTAGCATGTTGCTAATCTGCATGCCTCTTGTCTACATTGTCAAACCTACTACCTACACTGCAAGCTACGCATCCAACGCACCCCGTACGTAGCTCTACTCTAGTCTGCCAATCACATCGGATCCGAGCAACTCGCTCTCCGACAATCACGGGGAATCATCAACGCTCGCCCTTCGCCCTTGCCCTTGCAATTTCCCACTGCACTACGATACTTCATCGACCTCCGATCTAAAAGAGGGGCTGATGTAGCGCCCCTGCGCTACATTCGTCGAATAGCTGAACTAAACGATTCTACATCGCGCTAACGAATTTTCGATGATTGGTTGCATAAAAACAACTTCAAACTTTGTCTCTGTGGCCTTGGGTCTCCAGGCATTAGAGTCTACCAGCGCTTCGAAAAGATCGTCATTGTCAAGACGAATGCGGCGCAAGAAACTTGGCAGAAAGTATTTTTTTCAAAACAAAGAAAAATAATTACAAAATAAATTAATTAATTATAAACAAAAGTTACCAATAATCAAAATAAATAGTGGGATAGACCAACTGCATTTAGTAGGTACGTCTCCCCAGCTACTAACCCGTCCAAACAAATCATATGATTGGGCTTTCCAAGTCATGAATTTTATGATTACCTACAGGAGAGACCACCTCTATAATACACAGGAAGAGACGCGAACTAACACACGTGTATGACCCCGGGAGAGAAAAAAAAACACTACAGTGTGTAGATATTAATCGAAATAGAAGAAGACATCATGAAATTACGCCACAGCAAAATATGAGACTGATTAAGTTTTTTCTTAATATGACTCTCAGAGTATTAAGTGCAAAGTGTGTACAGAATTCCTTTAAATAAATAGAATAAATTGGGCATGGGATTTCAGTGGATACGGGGTTAGATCGTATAGGCGACGCACGTGCGTGGCGGAGTCACGCCGCCAACGTGACGTGGGTGCAAATAATACTTAAACACAACCCAGCCACACAAACAAGACCCCTGACACTTCACTCCGCAACCCTTTTCTAATCCACTTCCCTCCTCCAAAGGGAGGAACGCCATACCAACTTACACTGGTTCTTTAACGCTGCCTATGCCCATACAATGCGACAATATTCCCTATCCTATCACACATAGGTAGTATTACATTAGCACGATTCAGAAATTTCACAGTAAGCAAATATTATGGCCAGATAATGACCCCTGAATTCATGTTATCTTGATTTTACAACTTGTCGTTACATTACCATATCAGAGGCGTAATTTGTTAATCGTTATAACACCGACCGAGGGATTTGTTGCTTGTTCAAAAACACGCTCACACCTATATTTTAAATATACTGTTATTTTTGTCTGTATGAAGAGTAGTGTCACGTGTTTTTTTGTAGTGTCGGGTTTGGAAAAACACCTTTCTATTTTTCTTTCGTGAATATCGTATGGCTACTAAGGAAAAGAGGTAAAGGCTACACCTGTCACAGTTTTACCTTTTTCTGACCAACATACATATACGTACATCACGCCTGTATTGGGATTGGGTTGGCCACTTTATGAGTAATTTTAGGTTGAAACATTTACGAACGAGGTATACCTGCTTAAGAGCAGCCTGTCGCCTGAAGCATTCATTCATTCATCATTCATATTGTCACGCCTGTATTCCCAAGAGGGGTATGCAGAGCACATGAATTCAAAAAACCAGTACCACGTTTAGCAATTTCAGGGTAACCAGATGGTTAAACGTGATATCGCAGTGACAGGTTGCTAGCCCATCGCCTACAATACACTAACCCTTTCCCAGAGTCGACTCTTACGACACCCACGGGAAGAAAGGGGGGAAATTATGCTAACAGTAGCTACGAAGCGTGGGGCTTTATCCATGCAGTGTTTCGTGTGCTCTGCCTACCCTATTTGGGAACACATCCGTCATGTATGTATGTTGAAAGAGCGCATTTTCCCCTACTAATGTTGTACCGTTGATCCGATTTTCAAAACTTTAAAAGGTTTTTCTAGCTGTCTTTGAAAGTAATTAAAGTACCTACAGTTTTCTTATTCCTAAAGTTTGTGAGTAGCTAAAAGACGCAGACAATGCTCTGAATGAATCCGTGATCTAGTTTTCAGTTGAAATAAGTGACAATGGCGGAAACTTTAGCATTTCATTATACCAGTTTTGGAAGCGCTGGGGAATTAAGTAGTTAGCATTTTATCTACTTAGCAAACAGCTGGAGAACGGGACGAATGCTACTGAGATTTTCATCCGACTAAATATCGAACTCTTAAAATAATTGCTAATGTAAATTGGGCCTTATTGGAAGTCTTTGAATATTTTGAAAATGAAGAATGGTATTGCTCTCGATGATGGGCAACGAATTGATTCGAAATATGTTGAGCTTATCTCAACATAAAAACGTGAGTGTATCCATTCTATTTCGTTATGTCTTATGTTTACCAACTAATATTTACTGAGTAAATAAAGCAAAAGTTGCTGTCATGGCGAATCAGAAAGTAGAAACCAGGATCTGGCAAGAATTTTCAAATTAGGTACCGATAAGGACTTAAAATTGTGATTGAATGCGCATTTCGCCTGCTGAATGCAGTATGGTCACGAGTCAAAAAAGCAACTTTTCGAGAAATGGCGCGTCAAAGTTTTGGGGAACGGCTGTGTGACCATCAAATTGGCTATATTTACCTTAATGTTAAGTTTATATATCTGTTAGTATTATTTTTGGATTCTGTATAATATAGGGCTTCGCGTGAATTAGCAATATTTATTTTTTGTAAAATATATTTTAAATTATAAGCACTTAAATATGGGTACTTAGAATTGTGCCTTTGTTGCTGAAAGTATTTTTTAACATTTTGGGTTATGTCTTGAATTTTACTAAAATTATTAAGGAAAATGTTTTTTTTTTTGTGTTATAAATGTATGTAAAACTTAATTAATTCAACAAAAGACATTTGAAATAATCGTCGTAATCTTGAATACCACATCTGAATCAATGTAGCAACATTATATTACGCCATAATCGGTCCTGTTTTGGGTAGAGTCAACTAATTTCATTTCTAAGCTACCATCAGTTTTGGTGTTGTTTTCTACCCACATTAAAATTATTTTTTTCTCCGTCAGAAATTATGTTGAAGTTGTTTGCAACATGTTTGGTTCAAAAGAGCCAGTTCATGTTTTTATTTCATTACGTTTCCATTTTGTGGGATCTGCCTTCTTTTTCTTTGGTTTTGTGCACATCTGTACTATTGTCTATAATACTAGATAATGATAGATCGGAGTCATCACTTTTGTAATACCTATTCGTTATTGCAGTGAGTGCTAAAATCAGGGGCAGCGTCGGAATCATCAACTTTAGACCGCGAGCCACTGTTATAATCTGATTCAATGTTAAATGAAGAACAACCCGGTATTGGCAGCATCTTCTTCAAAGGGGTCTTGCAATAAGTTTAATTTATCATCGTCTAGCAAAGTAAAACTCTGATCCTCTAAATCATGATTCTCTATAGCCATAGTGATAGTGACACCTGGGCATAATATTATAAAGAAGGACTACGGGACTACTAAAGGGGCTCCTTACTACTTTTCAAGATTGTCTGGGTCATTGTCATAACCCTAAAAAAACATGTCCATTTGTAATATATAAGACATTTTTAATAATTGCATTTAATTTACATCATAACTATAAAGTACAGGAAACGTACTAGACTATACTATATCATATTTTCTATAAATGTAATTATTTGTTTTGTTTATCACCACAAATGTAACTGAAAGTCCACTTCGGTGGACTGTCCGGGTTCCAACTGTTAATAGAATGTGGCTTTAAAAAAATACATCTCTTTTATTATTGTACAAAAATGCCATTTTTCCCTAATCTATGTATGATTTCCATTTAACAATAATAGGATTTAAAGAATTAGATGGAAATAAAACACATTTTTCGCATCATTGAATCTTGTCACAACATTTTTTGTCTTTTTGGTGGATGTTACTTTAAATTCTAGAAAAATTAGGGAAATGTCAAATGAATAGACAGGGATATATATAATTTAACTCATTCACTATCATACTATCCCTGTTAGCATCCATTTTGCCGTGACTTGTGCGCATCAGACGATATTGTTGTGTTAACAAGAATATTTGGTGGTGTCAATGTTGAATTGTCTTTCCGGTTACTGCTATATTTTGTAAGTACATCGCTATAAATCTACCAAACGTTTTTAATAATTAGTTAAGCAATCAAACATTGTAAATTATGCCTTGCCTTTTGAATAATCCTTTAAATGGCTGGTGTTGTGAATGATATTGCGGAAAAAGTCCATTCGGTGGACGTCTTTTTGGTGGACTTTTTGTACACCCAAACGATAAATGATTGTATTTTGATTGATTCTTGTACTTTGGTTTCATTTTTTATTATAACTTTAAAAACTAGCTTCTGATTCCTTTTTTGTTTTATCCGTAAATGACTAGTGACTGAATAGTGAATGTTTAAACGTAAATTCTGTAAAGGTAAAAAAAAACTGTAGAAGATTTAACAAAAACATACAAAATAAGCTTTGGAGGAAAAATGGAATGATGCACGACGATGCAGAAAAAAAAACAATATACAAAAAGAAACTTAAAAGTACATCGCTCGCAAAATACCGCCTTCGATTCCAGTTATTTTAGTACCATGAAATGGGTGAACGTATTGCAGTGAAAAACAGAAGAATGTTGAAAGCAAAGAAACTTACTTACTTAGAAAGAAGTTGATGACTTTAGAATGCAGCAACCATTAAAAATTAGTGAGTGCAGTCTGTTTGTTGATTGAAAAAAATGTTCATAAAAGTATACAATTTTAGGACGTATATTCTGAAAGTTCGGATACGTCAACGTTAAAACCAGGAAGAGCCACCAAACCCCCACTTTCATACATGCTTCTTGAAGACTTGAAGGCTTCCTAGTCTTCGGAGGACGAAGGCATATTTGGTCCACCGAAAAGAATTGTCATTTCGGTAGACAGACACAAAATATTTTTTATATACTTTTTGAATGTATTTACGTGTCTGATTGTTCATGATTATGAGAATACATCATGAACGTTATTTTTGTTTAAGATGTTTACCGCTTTTTGTTTTGTTTATTTATTATTAATTAACATAATTAGTCCACTCGGTGGACATATTAGTCTTTCCGGTGGAACCGAAATATCGTTATTTCGTTTTAAATTGTTTTTTTCGAATAATTGATCTCTGAATGATACTCAGTTCTGTTGCAAGTTAGAGTAAGAGTCGTAATATACCTTTGATTTTTATAAATCACGTGTTTCATTTTTTGGCGAAAAAAATTGCCAGGCTTGACAATGACCCGTCTGGTTTTGACAATGATGTTATTTGTGAACTCTAATTGTGAATAGATTTGTCTTCATAAGTATGAAAGTATTTAAGACTGCAGCATGATGTATTTTTCACAATTTGAGGCAGTCAGTTTTTGGTCTGGTGGAAGTAGAGTGCCATTAATCTGGCAAGTGGTTGGTGTTCATGGTCAGTTGTTGTAGGCCCTGTGATTATTTTTAGTAAGGGTTCTTAAGTGTGCAGTTTAGAAACATGTCTCTCACTGAAAGATAATTTTGCAGGTATATTTAATAGCTCATTATTATTCGGTGTGTAACATATTATATTTAATTAGCTACAAGCTCAATGTTTACCGGTGGCATTGGTTTAGTTCTTGAAGCATGATTAGTTGATACCGTTGTCTCGGATACTATGGCTTTGAGAATGATTTTGTAGTATTTTTTTCGCTTACTGGCGCTAATTGTCTTATTGGTGGTGAATCACGAAGGGCTTTAGCTGCTTCCAATATTGCTCTTCCGTGGCCTTTGAGCATGTCGTTGATAAGGTTATAGTCTTGTCCAGAAAAACTTTATTTTCTGATGTGTTCTTACCTTCAGGTAAAGGTTTCACATTGGTGTTAGATTATATTATCAACTAATTTTGCTTCTGATCGGGCTCTTGCCATTTTATAATTATCTAAACAGTATCAAGTTGAGTCAATTAAACTAAAATAAACCGCGATACAAAAATATAGAAATAGTAATAAAGGTATTGGTTGGCCTTTTAAATTTTTTGGCCAACTAACACTTTACATTTTTTACTTTTTAGAGGTGTTTTTGCGACATTTTTTATTGTTATGTAAAATAATATACTAATCAAAATGAATCACGGCTATATGTGACATGCCTACTCAACTGGCTTTCGTTGTTTAAGAGTGTACTAGTGACGGACAGACGGACAGCACATCGACATTATTATACACATACACAACGATCGTACTTTTAACACGTTTAATTTGCAACGGGGGTTAAAAACATGATAGACATTACCTGACATTGAAACTATAGTATTTATTTATACTTACAGTTACGGTGCAATTAAATGCTGTTTATATATTGTATATATTTTCAAACCCATCATGAAAAGTATTAGATTACCACATGACACGAGGGCACAACTTGAAAATCAATTCGAAAAATTGTGCAGTAAGGGCACAACTGAAAAAAGCCTTTAATGCATGAACAGGATAGCTGATTTAACACAGTGTAAAAAGGGCACTTGTGGTCTCTATTGACCTTTACAGGAAACTTTTAATAACGGACTTTAATGCATATGGCAAAAGAAGCACATTAGAACACGAATCCGCAATAAACTCAAAAACCAAAAATTTTGACTTCGGCCCTTATTGCATTCAGCAAGCGATTTATGGTGAATTTTGTTCTACACTAAAGCTAATTCAGACTTTACAAAGCCTAGTAAACTTGTTATATCGACCTCCATACTAGAACTATACACACTGTGCTCACATGTCTACACTGCTACCACTAAACCGTATCTGCATCGTCAACGGGCACCTGCTCAGAATCTCCATTAATCCACAACCAAGCTACACGGTTAAGCTCTTTGCTCGCAAACTTACTTACACTTGGAACAATGGGCTGCACAATTTGAATTTCCTTTAAACCTTTTCTTTTCCATATTCAGTGGCGAGCGCCTTGTGGTATCGCTACGGTTTAAGACTAGCTTAATACTTTTACTAGTGTTAGCTAGATTTTGTTGTGTTGAATACCCATAAAATTTTACTTTAAGTAGGAATTACGCATACTTATAGATATTTTTACAATTTGTCTACGGTTTAGGAGAAACGATGGAAAATGTACGTCTGTCTCTAACTTTTCATCATTAATAGGGCCAAAACCGATACAAATTGAATGTTGAGAACGGACATGAGTTGTCGTTTGTTTCAAAGGCATCAGTCTCACATTTCGCTGAAACAATTAGATATAATCTCGTGATTACAAGTTCATTGGCCTACTGTCTCCCGGACAAGGCAAGGCACGACAAGCGATACGATTCCTCAGCGGCTTACAAGATTAATATTCCAAGCAAGCGTCAGCCCCTCACATAACAATAGGCGTGTGTCCTCACGCGCATGCATTTTCGAATAATGCCCATACAATGATTCGATAAAATTGCCTATAACACACCTCAAAGGTTCAGTATCACTTCTGGCTTTCTACTGGCAACGGCATTGATTCGAATCGCTGTTAACTCTTGAGAGAATCTTGTGTTCAAAAACTTTACCACATCGCGTCTCCCTAATTATGTCATCAGCGTTCTCCAGTCATTACGTAGTTAACTTTTTTAATCCGTAATTCGTGTCATTAGCTTGTTTTGTTTTGTCATTCCAGATTCAATCAAAAACTAACTACCCACTTAAGTTTAATGGTGTGCCTTGTGTTTCGGTGTAAAAGTGACCTACCTCAATGGATTAATTGTGCTCATGCAGGGGTGCGTTGTGGTGTAATTTAAGTGAACCAGTGCTGTAGGGTGGTGTCAGGAAGGGGGGTTTCCTTCCGGGAGGAAGCATGCTGAAGTTTTGCTCTCCGGCGGCTCGGCGACGAGAACCGAACCCGGTTTGTAACAGTCCTACAAATGCCTCCGAAAGTGCGAAATGTTTTGTAAATGATACTTGAGATAAAAATAAATTCGGCCGGAGTGGGTTACGCAGAACACGAACGTGATCAAAGTGAATTCAAATATCGCGGCGTTACGTTCGCATACAAATGGCGGATATTTTTTTTCTTTTAAGCGTAAAAGAATAAAGTAAATACGGTAAAAGGTATTTGTGAGATTATCTGGTAGGTATTTGCAAACAAAAAGCTTTATGCATTGGAAATATTCGGAGCATGCGAAGATGGATGTTCCTGTGTGGTGTGGGGTTTAGAAAAACATCTCTCCATTTCTTCCGTGGATGTCATAAGAAGCGATAAAGCGATAAATAGATGTCGTTTTGGTTTAGGTGACAGACTAGCATCCCGTCACTATCACCATTAACTTAAAACTTACAAATATGCTAGAAGCGGCTGCGAAACGTGAAATAGACATGGTTTTGACTATGTAATCTGAATTGATCCCCAGACATCATGAAATTAACTGTCGTGAAATGATTTTACGCACTTTAATCTCAAACCCAAACAGAGTAATCCTTAATTCTGGGAGCACTTCCAAGTATTTACCTTAATCTTCTTTTACAGGTCAACCCGGGGCGCAAAGCTTCACTCAGCGGGGTCCGCGAGGGCGACGTGATCTCGTCCATCAATGGGCGGTCGACGCGGGCCATGAGCAACGCCGACGCCCATGCCATGCTGCGCGCCGCTGGGCCAGTTTTGAGGCTCGGACTCAATGAGTAAGTGAGAAATGAGCCTGGTTAACACGCAAATTTTGAGCTACCCAAATGTCTCACTCTAATTAGGCGCGTTCAAAAAAGATGACTAAAGTCTACATAATAAATCAGCATCCATGTTAAAATAATATTATTATTTTAACTTGGGTGCTGATTTGTCAAATACAAATATCAAATTGTCGAATAAACCAGGGAGTTAGTGATTTAGTGGTGTTCCCGAAACAATAAAATTGACAACGTTTGCATCGTAGATACAAGTGGTTTAGCGTAGATGATCGTACTTAATCAATGAAATGTATAATATGTGTCTTCGATTATTTTATTGGAGGCAGTGAAGGCACGTTACTATTTTCGAATTGCAAAAACAGGAAATTTATATTTTGCATTAAAATCGGCGATTAGCTCTATTATGCTAGGACTATGTACGTAACAGATTAGGTACTGTAAGTGTAACTGAAAGTAGGTATAAGTTGTGTCTTCAGTCTGAAGTCTGTGAGAACTTTTAACGTATCTACTACTGCTGAAGGTTTGAATTACAATGGAACTAGGCACCCTGAGTTACAGCACATCCTTTAGAAAAATGCGACCCCTTTTTGTGTCGCAGACAATAATTACTATGCAGGGACGCAATTTATGCCTTACCATAGTATGGGTTTGCCCAATGTGACAAAAAAGGATACGACATCAGCATAGCTTTTCGAAGAGGTTAATGACCACAACGTTTCTAACAAAAACACCAGGGCACATTCGTATAATTAGCGATCGAAATTGGTGCATGAGCGATGCTGCTAAATTACCGTCTGTATTAGACTGCCGAGTGATTAGGAAACATCGATGCGCTCTTGACTACTGCTGAAATGGCCATGTTCGCCACCTCCAAAACACTGATTGGCATCGAGAGAGTGTATGAGAGTCTCATACACTGAACATGAACGCTGCAGGAATTACCATAAACCCCACATCGCAAAACCGGAAAGTCCAAGATAGCCTGCTTGGCGGTTTCTCTTTGTAAAATTATGTAGTGTTAAGCATTCCGCGCCCAAAAGGTGAAAACGAGATCCTATTACTGAGACTTCGCTATCTGTTCATCCGTCTATTCGTCAGAGCAGTAGGTAGTTAGATAGTTGAAATTTTCAGAGATTGTGTATTTCTGTTGACGCTATTATGGCGCTGTACGGCGCTATTGCGCTGTGGCGTCCACGTACCGGCCGGCGCAGCGTGGGTAGGCCCCCCGCAAGGTGGACCGATGACTTGGTGCAAGTCGCGGGAAGCCGCTGGATGTGGGCAGCGCAGGACCAGTCATTGTGGAGATCCTTGAGGGAGGCCTATGTCCAGCAGTGGACGTCTGTCGGCTGATAATGATGATGGCGCTATTCAGCTACAAATAACAACACATTTTCATAGCTTTTTGCCATTTTACGGTAATTTTGGATTCACGTAGCCTTTCTCTTTTCTGGAACAGTAACATAAATTACACAGATCAGGCATTAACACTTTCGGCCCCTGAGTTGGATACGCCTCTGCAATCCATCTGGTGCTATTATAGGTGCCCTACTTGTTCGTTTGCCTTCCTCGTGTTTGTAAATAACCGGCCAAGTGCGAGTGCGACTCCAGCACCAGATCAGCATTGACCAGATCAACAAGAGAATTCACAATAGTTAAAAGATTAGTAGTTATTCGAACTGACTATTTTCAACTATTTTTTTTTTTTTCAATATGTATGTATTTTGTAAATATTTCGTCTGCCTATCAGTTGCCGTTATCGATATCGATTAAAAAAGTGCATAAAATCGGGTTTGTATGAGAGCCTCTTTTAATATTTTTAAGTTTGTCATAACGGCCACAGAAATACATACTCGTAATTTATAAAAAAATTCAACTGCCTATAGCTGTCGCGGTTTAAAAAAAATCCCGTTTGTCATGAAGGCGAAAAAAGTAATCAGTCAGCGAATGTTTTAATCTAAGTTGGCCTGCACCCATTTAACGTCAGCGCAGCAGACAAGGAGCATCCATATTTAGGCCTCCCTCGGCCTCAACAAGTAACTTAATCGAAAAAGTTGCCCGAGCCGCCTCGCAAACAAAATTACATCGAGCTTTTTGTTTTCCAAACTTATTAATTATTTTCACATGCGCATGCGAGTGTGTTTTTGTTGTATTGAAAGCATTTGATGTTCTTATAAAGTCTACTTCTTTTTTATTTAGGTGAATGTGTTTGATAAATGTAAAAGATAAAGAGAACATTTTTTTCGATTAATTTTTAAGGTACAACAGGCGTGATGAATGTTCTTGTTTTTATGAATAAAATTTAGTTTTGGATTAAGTCACTTTTCCGATTTTTTATACGAAAAATTCACTAATTTTATTCTGGTTTGGTTAAATTGGCTTTTACTTCTTTTCTGGTAATTTTGTTGTCGTTAAATCGGTAGATTTTTCTGAAAAAACAAACATATGTCACAGAGTTAAAACCCCGTAAATCAGTGTTTCAATAATTAGGTATCATTATTATACCTAAGTATGAAACCACAAAACAATAACCGAACCACGACAAAGCAGCCATTGATTGCACATCGGCCTGCCACAGCGATGCACAGAGCGCGTTGCGCTGCGTATAATCCGATCACTCTTCACCGCTTCTAACAGGGCTGTCAAAATGATTAATATATCTACCAAAACATGGCTGTATGACTTTTGGCCTTTGCGTTATCCATAACGTTAAGAATTAAAAAAAAACAACTCTTAATACATTTACAAACTACATATACATATACATAACCTAAACAAATTAAAAGACTCATGACATCTTCGTTTCAGTATTTTAAAAACTACTGGTTCGATTTTGTTCAAAAACTACTCCGTTTCACAACATTACCTAGATAGGTAACAGTTAAACCCTCATACATTTTTGAGTAAATCTAAGGCGTCGCGGCAAATGGTGATACTGTTTGTATTGAGAACATTAAACAAACAGTAACAAGTGTTTTTCTAATAAATATTTCCAGTTTTACCCTTGGATTTTGCAAAAAACTCTCATTTTGTCCATTAAGAGTCTTTTCTTAAACGAATCGAAGTACTTATAGGCAACGCAGGGAAACTCGTTGGCTCTATCCTTTCGAGGACTTCGATGGCTTTAACACACATAGATATACAACATAGACACGTCATACACTCAACAAAATAGCGACATAAATTTTAAAACTAAGGCCCGGCGCTTACTGCCGGCATGGCACGGAACGGCATCGGCACGGCAAGTTATGCCGCAGCATCCTGTAAAATAACCCGTGGAATGCTTCGGCATGCTGTGACATGCCGCGGCATCGTTGTATCAAAATAAAGTAACATGAATTCTAAACTCATAGTAATAAGATTTAAAATAGTTATATCAGTAACAAATCCTTTGCCATGACCTGCCGTGCCATGCCGGCAGTCAGCGCCGGGCATAAACGAAACTATCTTGCTTTCTCTAAACGCCGCTCGGTTACGCCTCTAGGGGTAAAGTCATCTTTTGTAATAATCTGTGGGCAAATGACCAGAAGACCGGCGGGGTTCCCTCTTTAAATGATGGCGCCAATACGTTGTCTAAAGAAGTTCTTAAGTCAGCGGTAATTTGTTATTAGTAGAACTTTCTTTGACGTTATTTCTAGAAGTTTTCATAATAGTTTTAGATATAATTAAGTCCTCGGAAAATCCGTTCAAGTATTTTTCAGAAGTTTAAGGTGATCCTCATCAGATTGTTTGGTAATATTATAGAGGTCGCATTGTTAGGAGAAGATAAATAGGTATTTATGTGACTGCTATAATAATAAATACATGAGTGCGGCTTATGAATTGAGCAGATTGGGTGAATGTCATAAAAACCACGAGCGTTTCTCAAAGCGAAAGCGAATCGAAGGTTTCTCAATGTACGCCGTTAGCTTGCTGACTCTGAACCTGTAATATGGAAATTATAATAGGACTTTAAATAAATGTATTAGGAACTGCTGTCTTATTTTTATGGTAACCCTACGAAGCACGGACATCGGACCGTTCGCAGATTACCTAGTCAGACGCAAATTGAAGCACTTAGCTTAATCTTTATATGACGAGCCAAATGGACTTTCTCGTGTTACTAGAGTGACGTGTCTGTACAAGATCTGACAGGAATATAAAGGCGAGGTTTGTTAACGTTTAGTGGAACAGAAAGCAGGGTTCTTTATTATTAGGTTGAAATTCAAATTAAAAATACTACCGGGTAGATACAATCGTGAGGATTTTGAATCTGGTTGCCAGTAAATTGTAGTTCCATATTTTAACGTCAGTACTTAGTATTATTACCCTGGTTTGAAAGGGTTATCCTGCTTGTTGACATCAGGTGTACAGTCAGCTGCCTAGAAAAGTCACCTTCGGGCAATTATGAAGTGTGGTTTCCATAGGGTTGATTTTTTCGCCAGGCGCCCTGTGTGCTGTGTTAAGTCTGTGAATGTTTATGGCAATAGGTCAGTTAGACATTTTTTTAGGGTTCCGTATCCAAAGGGTGGTAACGGGACCCTATTACTGAGACTTCGCTGTCTGTCTGTCTGTCTGTCCGTCTATCACCAGGCAATTGAAATTTTCAGAGATGATGTATTTATGTTGCCGCTATAACAACAAATACTAAAACCAAAATAATAATAATAATACTCGTAATTAAGGGGTCTCCCATACAAAAAACGTGTTTTATTTTTTTTGCTTTTTTTTGGGTACGGAAACCTTCGTGCGCGAGTCCGACTTGCACTTGGCCGGTTTTAAACGTAGGTATGAGTTTAAGATAGTGATTACTTCAAAGTAAAAAAAAAAAATACACAACCTTAGGTAAATAATAGACGCATGATTTCTTCAAAACTAAACAAATTTGAAGAAAACATAAGAATAGATTTAGAACAGATTAGGAAATATGAGAGATGATTTGACTAGCCTCATTTTTTTATAAATATGATAATAATATTATTACTAGTAGTTTCTCATTCAAAGTTTTGTATAGTAGCTACATATTTTATGTGCTATGATTTTACCTAGACCTACATAAATAAACAGGTAAATACGGAACTCACAGGTCTTTGTAAAAATTCGTTTTTGGTAAAGTTAGAACAATGACCATGACTGACAAAATCACTTTTACAATCGTGAGTAGGTACAACGGTCAGCTACTTTTGACAAATCGGTGTTTCATTTTTTTTTGGAACTTGCAGTTTCTTTGAGTTTTACTTATGGTGTACCTACCAGTGAAGTTTGATAGTATTTGTTTGTACTTACTCGTGCCGAATTGACTCCTATCTGAGTTTGCCCGAATATTTTATTGACATTACTTTTTTCCCCAGAGGCCGAGAGATGTCGCCCCGAAGAAGATCAATAGGCAAGGGCAGCGAGCTGAAAAGTAAGTTGTACACAATTCAATCATAACTACTTCCATACATACATACAAATGCTATAAGCATAGCATCCAAAAAGCTTCATAGACAAAACGTCTGTTTCACATTTTGCGGCCACTTCTAGCATATTTGTTTTTTTAGGTTTTAAGGTGGCATGTACAATAGTGACAGGTTGCTAGCCTATCGCCTAAAATATACTTTAACCTATGTCCTTAGTCGCCTCTTACGACATCCACGGAAGAAATGGAGAGGTGTTATTCTAAGCCCGACACTAAACTCATTATAACTAGGTACTTACATAATAATATTTTCCCACATGTTTATTAATGTTTTCTGTAATATTCGACTAGTTTATCTCTATCCCAGATGTTCCAACGAGCATCACCTTTTCATCTTCAATCTTGATTAGATTATAAGGCTTCGTAATATTTAACTTGAAACTGCGCTCTGTCATAATGCAAATTTATAATACCAAAGATGGAATATCGGGAGCAAACTTATCAGCGATGGATCTAGATATTTAGATACCTAGATGTCAGACCTCAAACAGTCCGGCAACCAGTGCTGCCAACCCTACAGTTTTAACTGTAGATCTACAGTTTTTTGGAAATTCTCTCAGTTTTTAGTTTTGGTCTCTAAATCTACAGTTCTTTGAGTAAAATGCTAGCGTTTTCTATTTACTAGTCCTTGCATTAAGTCAGCTACAGTAAAACCTACTACTCTCCACCAGGAAGTACTGATCACCCTATTAATATTTTTAAAATGAGTGCTGCCGCGGAGGGGGACCTCTTTCAGTTGCATTTTAGTTATTGTATTATTTGTTAAACGGTCCCCCGACGCGGCAGCATACATTTCTGAAATATTAATAGGTTCTTTTCATGAAACTGAACGCCAACAGAGAACTTTTTTTTACGGTTTAGGTAAAAAAAAAATAATAATATTTTAACAACTTATAGAAAAAACTTTTTTTGTTGCTGTTTTTGGTACGGAACCCTTCGTGCGCGAGTCCGACTCGCACTTGGCCGGTGTTTATGTATTTAATGGACATTTACAGTTTTCTACAGATTTTTTCGTGCATATCTACAGTTTTGCGCTATGCTGGGGTTGGCAACACTGCCGGCAACTAGCATCTAGCAAATTATATCGGCAAACAGATCAGAATCGCAGCGCGCAGGAAACTGCACATTCCGCTAATAAATATAGAGTTGAATTTGGATTTGCCATAGCCTTTCGCAGCAGATAGCTTGCAAGGTTTCTACCCCCGATATTAATTTGCGCCAATTCAGCGATTTTTACTCGTCGGATAACCTTATCTCTTCATGACGTTTTCATCCGAAAAAGCATAAATCGCGTAGATCTAAGTATTTAAAAGGAACATGATTCATTACTTTTGATAAAAATGTACCCAATCAGTGAGCCATTTAATTGTTTTTATTTACTTACCTATCTATAAATTTCAGCTACATTACGTTCTTGTCACTCTGTTTATTATAATAAATCATAAATAAACATGAGATTTTCAACGGTAAAAACTTCAGATATTTTTAAGTTAAGCCAAAGAAAGTCGCTGCCAATTATGATGGATGACGTTTGAATTGAGAACTGCTCCGGTCGACTTTGACCATTTCCTAATTCGGCCACTTCCAAAGTTGCCCACTTCCTAATTAGTGATTGTGTAATTGAGAACATCATAATCGCACCTTCGGTGGGACAAGGGCACAAATTGTTGAAAAATCAAAAAAATGAGTTAAGTATACACAAATGATCCAAAACTTTTCCTTTACGTTTGTGTACCTTTTTTATCTTAGCTAATATCCGAAGTAACTTGAATAAACATAGGTACTAAACTGTGTCATAAATACATGAGAACGGTATAAATGTACGTGTATTGAAATATGTTAAGCAAAGTTCTCTTCCGTGAATGTATTCTTATGTCCATCTGTCATGGCTAACTTTCTCAGAAACATGCATACGGAACTACATGGATCTACGTCAAACAAAATCAGATGGTTTCCGGGAATACGGGCCGAAGTTATGCAAACAGATAGTATACAGATAATATAGGTAGAAGCCGCTCATACCAGCCTCGCAAGTTCAGTTCAACTGTTTCCAGACAGAACATCGACTATTCTGATAATAGGTCGGAGAAACGTTGGAATTATGCTATTAAAATAGCTAAAATACATACATCACGGCCGTATTCCTAAATGGAGTAGGTAGAGCACACGCAACGCTACATAGGCAGAACTTTTCGTTGCCACCTTCAGCATATTTTTTTTTGGGTTTTGAGTTGGGAGCAATAATAGTGATAAGTTGCTAACCTGTCGCTTAAAAAATGCCTTAACCTATTTCCTTAGTCGCCTCTTACGATATCCACGGAAGAAATGGAGAGGTGTTATTCCGAATCAGGCACCCCACATAGGTGCTTTTAGCTATTGCTTATTCTGTGCTTTATGTTGCATATTCAATGAAATTAAAAGTAAGCATCTATCGAATAAAGTTAGCAACAAGTACCTATTGCAGTTTCATTTTCTGCATTATCCATTTGTTTTTGAACCTGACATTGACGCTGCAAAGCGTGAGATAGTCATGGTATTGAGTAACGTTTCATGTGCTCTGCCTACCTCATTTGGGAAAGTAGGCGTGATTATAATGTTAAGCTGAAACTTGAGAATAGCAGGTATCTTCCTCAATGAATTAAATTATTATCCTTTAAAATCATTCATATATCATGTGTAGTCGACGAAAGATACTTAGTTTGCACTTGTATGCGGTTTACGAGAATCTACGTATCTATCTGATCTTTAACGGTCTGGGACTGCAGAAACAGCGTGGTTGCATCAGCGGCCGCAGTGGATAAGATTAGTCGATTAGCTCTTAATGGGAAAACCCAAGCTCTTCGAATTGCTGGTGCTCACGTTATGCTTTAACTGTCTCAGTGTTGATATAAAGTATTGAAACGAGTACCTATCCTAACTATGCATAAATCCATATTTGCTTAGTTATTTTATTAAGCATTCGGGCTAATTGTACTGTCAGATGACTCTGTAGCGCCCTAACGCCATCTATCGTCGAATAGCCGAACTAAACAATCCTACATCGCGCCAACTTTCGAAGATCGGTTACATAAATACAATTTCTAACTTTCTCTTTGTGGTCTTCGGTCCCAAGGTTTAACATCTGGCAGTAGAGAGATCTGACTGGTTAGATGATTTTCCCAAAACAGTAGCAAAATTTCTATTCGTATTTTTCTCCAAATTACTTTTTACCCAATTTCGTTTTTTACTAAAACTTACTTTTAAAGTAGCATTTTTCCATTGCATTTTATTCCACTACAGTGCGATTCCATTGGTAATTACTGTAAGTAGGGAGCTCTAATAGCACTAGATAAAGGCACGGTGGTTGTACGTGGTCGCCCGTGACTCTAGAACTTTACAAAAGCTGAGCATTAAATAGAATAAACACATTATTCACTGTAATACGTTATATTCGAGCCAGATAAGAATTCATTTACAATCGTTTCTTTGTGTCTGTATTTTAAGGTGGGGCTCGAAGCAATGCTGTCATGACCTTAAAAATCTTTAAAACAACTTTACTTTTAACATTAAACTACCGTGAGAATCACCCATCTTATAAAATAAAATACGGATAACTCACGTTTTAAATCGAGTTTAGCTCGACATGTTTCGGGCTAATTCGAAGCTCTTCGTCTAGGAGCCGCGGCGGCTGCTGCTGCCTAACGCGCACAGCGCGCCACCGCTCTATTTGCGCTCTATGTCATGTTTCGCCTGATTATCGATTTAAAACGTAGGTTGTCCGTATTCTATAAGATGAACTTTAGTTTTACTACGCTATAGCGTTATAGGTATTTAAGCCGTCGATTGGACAAATTTAGATGTTTTGGATCTGTCTGGTATCTGGTTTAGATTAACACCTCTCCATTTCTTCCGTGGATGTCTTAAGAAGCGATGAAGGAAACAGGCTGGAAACCCGTCACTATTGTACTTCTTTCATTTATGTTTAAACCTAAGTTTATGCTAAATCAGGCTATGGAACGTGAAATAGCCTTGGTTTTGACCATGTAACGTTCCGTGTGCCTTGCCTACCTCACTAGGGTGTACAGGCGTGATGTATATACATACAATCACGCCTGTGTTCCCAAATGAGGTAAACAGAGCACACGAATCGTGACATAGACAAAACCACGATTATGACTACTTATATCACGCTTCGCAGCCACTTCTAACATAGTTTTAGGTTCG
This sequence comes from Adoxophyes honmai, assembly GCA_005406045.1. Lineage (NCBI taxonomy): Eukaryota > Metazoa > Arthropoda > Insecta > Lepidoptera > Tortricidae > Adoxophyes > Adoxophyes honmai. Next base: position 83,936 of record BHDV01010478.1, read on the forward strand.
CAAAGCTGAAAGAGGTAGAATAGTGACTTACGACATCCACAGAAGAAATGGAGAAGTGTTATTCTATCCCGACACCACACAAATGTATCTACGTTTGTATGATTTTTATATGTATTATTATCAACTATAGTTGTAGTATGTACACTAACTCGAGCAATTGGAGTTCCCAAACTTATTTAGATCGGGGTTAAATGTATAACTCGTCTAAACCTATAATCCCGTATCTGCCGGTTGTCCGTAAACAACACACGAGTACAAATGGCTGAACCGGAGATAAATACAGCACTATATGGAACTGGATATGTAAATGTGGATACTGTTTCTAGTAAATTTAGTGTGCACGAAATCGATAATACAAAACAATAGGCATTGTCAGCGGGATTGTAGGTAAAATACTGTTATGCAACTTTGAAGGTAATATTTGTCTTTAGGAATAAAATCTAAAGATACATACAAACGTCCATACAATCATGCCTGTATTTCTAAATGGGGTAGGAAGAGTACACAAAGTGCTACGTAGACATAACCATGACCACTTCACGTTCCACGGCCACTCACAGCATTTTTTTAGGTTTTAAGTTAGCACCTATTTCCCTAGTCGCCTCTTACGACACCCACGGAAGAAAAGAGCGGACTACAAATCTAAAGATTGGTGATTTTATATCCCTCCTAATTAGTCAAGAGGATCCCAAACAGACGCGAAAATCTCACTCCTAAAAAATAAATGACGCAGACAAATTAAACTTTTTCTGTCAACTTCAGCCTTACGTTTACGCTAATGCCATTATAATTATTAGCGCAGATTGCCCACAAGTGTTCAACATTTGAAGAATTTGCGGCATGCGCCTAGATTTAATACTCTGCCTAATATTAGTAGCCGAGCTTATGAAAATCCCCGCTGTATGTCGCTTCGCATTTATTATACTTTATGCCGCAAAATGAGGCTCGCAATATTTCGAGAAATGTAGGTACATCAAGTAACGCACAATATAATGTGCCGTCTGGTATATTCCCTTCAGTAGTGGCTCCACTTATCGCGGGTCCACATAAGCCGAGTTCCATTACAAAGCGGCGACTTTATCGCCGTTTGCTTGGAATGTTGAAAGGAAATGGAACTTTGAGTATGTAGTAGTAAGATAACTTAGATGATGAAGAACTTAACTAAGCAATGTTCAGGTTTTCCAAGGCGGCTGGATAATTAGAACATTTGAATTTCTTGAAGTTGGTGAAAGACTTTAAGATGTTGATGGAAATATGTCATCTAATTTTATCTAACTTAGGATTAGGATGGTCTAAATGTGATTTAACAGATTTTTATATCTTTTTTTCTCTTTGATTTCAGGACCATCACATTTGTTAACGGAAGAAGCGACTCCCCAAGAACCTGTGTACGCGACAATCAAGCCTCCACTGACTCAAAACTGGCCGCCATCATCCCCCTTGCGCTCGTCTCTGAACTCTTTACCTTCGGCTCTGAACTCCACACCGCTCGTCAAAGCCGCGGCTCCCATGGAACCACCCAGATTCCATCCAACAAACCCATTTTACACAACATTGCCGTCAAACTACTCAAGTGCTTCCAAACTTCCTGTGCCAAATGGGAAATCATCAAACTCTAGCTTAGATAGAAATAAATCTGTAAGCAAAACTAAGGACGGATCACCCTATGATTATTTCCCTGACTTAAAATCACCTTCTTACTTTACTACAAATGACTACGGGTCTAGCAGCCATCTTAATTCTACAAACCATATCGCCGGTAAAACAAACGGATACGAATTTGATGTAACTAATGCTACTGCCAGTGACAAAAGTGAGATTTCTTATGATAAGAGTAATCAAGAAAATCAAAGTCTTCCAAGTGATAATTTTAATGATGTAAAAAATCCCTTTAGATCTAATCGAACAAATAGTGATCCTTTTGAAAAGTACTTGAATCCCGAGCACAAGCTAAATGGAAAGCCTGACGCTGGATCTAATAACATAACTAATTCTATGAGTGAAAACAGCTTTCACAAAACTAAGGAAATAACGGAACGTTCTACTGTTACCGAGCATAAAATAAGTGAAATAGAGGAGGTAAAGACAATCAAGAAAATATTTCTGAATGGATCCAGTGAGCCGAGAGAGCAGCCGGCCAAAACCAATTCGTATATCAACATGAACGGAGAGAGGAAAAGCTTCGGGCTGTCGCAGCCGCAATCGTCAAAAGAATATTATCAAAGTTCGACAAACACGACAAGTAGCGAACATTTCGCAACAAGCCCGAAACAAAATCGAAACGATAATACCAGTGCGAACAATGAAAACTTTACATCTCCGAGTGCTAAATATAATTTTGTGCACATGAACAGCGATGCTTCGCCCTCAGGTGAGTTTAGTTCAATTTGTCTCTTTTAAATACTTTCTGGATAACATTTTCATAGTCTCTAGGTTCCTATACCACGACCTATTTTAAGACGACACACATTCATATAAGTTTCAGTACAATATCACGCCATTCCTCAGTTCCCCGCGTCACATACTCCATAGTTACGGCGTCGCAAGTCACGTATGCAACGCAGTTAATTTTGAGCGAGACGTATTATCCGGAGGGGGTGGGTTGGCAAAGCGCTCCGTTCCGATACGACGAATTTATGCCAATGGCTTTCCTGAGGCACGTCGCGCATCACAGTGTTGCGGCTCCATAGTAGGTAGGGGACGAAATTATTTTTAAGGTTTATTGTTGACTAATTATCTTTATATGGTACAAAATGAAGAATTATACGTAAAAAAACCGGCCAAGTGCGAGTCGGACAAAACAACAGCAAATAATCAGGTTTTTTTGTATGGGAGCCCCCCTTAAATACTAATTTTATTTTAATTTAATTACTTTCTTTGAAAGTAAATATTTAATTAAATATTATGTGACCATATCAAGTATTTACCTTTTACAGTTATTTAAATAGACCCAAAACAGCAAAAAAAAACACGTTTTTTCTATGGGAGCCCCCCTTAATTATTATTATTATTATTATTTTAGTATTTGTTGTTATAGCGGCAACAGAAATACATCATCTGTGAAAATTTCAACTCTCTAGCTTTCACGGTTCGTGAGATACAGCTTGTAGATAGACGGACAGACGGAAGATGGACGGAAGTCGAAACCTTTCCTTTTACTTAATTTTGGTATTTTGGCGGGTAATTTAGCTTCTGTTTTACAAATTCTAATAAATTTGTGCATTTTCTGTCCTAAGTTTTCGATGGATTTCGAAATATAACCGCTACAAGCTCCTTCAACAATATGCCCTGCGGTAAACAATTATTATTACAGTTAAAGTTTGCAAAAAGTTGCAACTTTGCGTTTTATATTCCAGTAATATAAGGTCAATACTTCACTGTCACTAACATTTTATGGCGGCACGAAGTGGAATATTATACTTAAAGGTCTATAGAAGAAAAATTTCCACCTGTATTGAAGCTGTGCATTTAAATATTCCTTATTTTCTAAAAGGTTTGTAATATTTCAATTAGATAAAATGTTTTTACAAGACAATACCTTGGTCTACAGAATCCATGTTGCAATTTTAATAATAGTATAGTTTATATCCGAAAATCGTAGTTTGAAACACCCAACTCGAAATCACTTAAACGTCTCAGAAATAAATTGTTAAACTTTGACAAGTGTTTTAGCAATGTTTCTGTGAGAAAGTTCCCTCGTTTTTGGCATAATATGATACATTATTAACATAAGTTCAATAAATAATGTTTGTATTTGATCTACCTACATTTTTTTTTTTTCGTTTTTTTCCTACCGCCGCAACACTGTGCGCATGTACGCACCTTTATAAAGCCTACGGAGAAATTAACGTTGCTAGATAGCTGTGACACAATTTATAATGGGTGATACGAGGCAATACTCTTGGAACTACGACGGTTGCAAGCGTACCGATGTGTAGCTTGAATGGACTGTAAGTTCACTTACTGACTGACGGCGTATTTTCAATTAATTTCAGAGTTTATAGTCTTCTATAGGTCTAGACTAATGCCTTGATGTAATAAAAACTAACTGAATAATTTAGCATCTAAGGTTCGAAATAAAATGGCAACAGAAAACTCTAAAGCGTGATTAAGTCCGCTTGTCATTGAAAAGATACTTTTATCTGACAATATTTGTTAGATAATGCTATTATAATGCTTGCGGCACTATAGTTGCTGAGATGGCTTCAACATTTTCATATCTACCCCAACAGAAACATCCCTACCTCACTGTAACTCACTTTGCTCCTGTCGACGTTGGATTTTTTTATACCATAGGGAAGGCACACGAGTGAATGGGTTACCTGGTGGTAAGCAATCCTTATCGCAATAGACATTCGCAATCACAGATAGATTACAGATGTATTGTGCCAACTTAGCCTTAGGCTTATACCACACTAGCTTTCCGCCCGCGGCTTCGCCCGCGTGGAACTCGGTTATATTGCGGTATAAAGCACAACTATAAGAAAACTTCTCGTTTCAAACGACACACAGCTCCATCGATCTATCATCTATCGATCGATCGATCGATATCGATCCATCATCGATTGATATCGATCTATCAAGCAAACTATATTTTTGTTTTCCCTCGGGAATATCAATTTTTCCGGGATAAAAAGTACCCTATTATTTAATCCGGACTTCTATCTTTATGTCTGCAAAATTTCAAAGCAATCGGTTCAGTAGTTACGGTGTGAAAGCGGAACAAACAAACAAACAAACAAACAGTAAGTAAAAAACTCTTTGTTGTACAAAATGTTAAATAAAAATTACAAAGTTCAAAGGCGAACTCTACCCAGAAGGGACCTCTGCCAGCCAACCAGTGAGTAGTAGAGACGAGCAGCAACATAGGGAACGACAAATATGAAATGTAAACTAATCAAACGTATACGTAAACGTGACATGGGTATCTGTAAAAAGCACACGAATAAGAAATTACGCAAAACTTTTCAACAGCATTGATTTACCGATTCACAGAATGCACGGCTTCGTCGATATATCAAGTAGAGCACACAGTTAAAAGACTTGCATCATTAGAGGAACTCCGCGAAAGTTCACTCGCTTAAACTCTCGAGTTAGCAAGTCACGTGTGAGGAGCGTCCCTGACTTGTTTAAAGAGCTATCGGGTGGGAGCACACGCCGCTGAATAGGAATACAGACTTTTATTTTGGAGAAAGAGCTCACGTTATTAATTTTTTCAAAATGCGCAGCCTATTTTTATTATTACATACATATTTACATCGCGCCTGTATTCCCAAATGGGGTAGGAAGGGGCACACAAAACGCTACGCAGACAATGCCATCGCTATTTCACGCTTCGTGGCCAAATCTAGCATTTTTTTTGGGGTTTTTAAGTTGGCAGGAAGATAGTGACAGCTAGGTTACTAGCCTGTCGCCTAAAATACACCTTATCACGTTCGACGCCGGCAGCGTTTCATTGAGAGTGTTTTTGACACAGACGCTGTGTCACTGGCGTCGAACGTGTTAACCTATTTCCTTAGTCGCGTCTTACGACTCCAACTGAAGAAATGGAGAGCTGTTATTTTAAGCCCGACATCACACGGCATACACGACATAGCCTCGTTCTGCCCAAGCTTATTTAAATGAACATCTGGTTTCTGCCCAATGCACAGTGATCCGTGTAGAACAAGCTAGCTGGACAAAATTATTTGAGCTTTTTGAATTAAGTTAAATGTAGCATTTTGATATGGTTTATCATATAATGTGAGAAAAATTACAATTTTAGTTATACTTCTTATGTCAAACACCACCGACATAACCTGATCTCTTGTCACCTACTTGTACTATTGGGATCGAGGTCAGTTTAAGTTGGTAATTGTTCTTAGTTGCTAATAGTGATTTCCCAGGTTTAAATGAGTAATATAGTAAGTTTTCTCTTTTCTTCATAGGATTTATTTTATTTAAGGGTAAAAATGCGATAATTTACGAGATTATAATATTTAAATTAAGAAAAATGCAACTTTAGTGAAATTAATTACATGTAGGTAATCTATAAATCAAAACGTAACTAATCCGAATGAAACCTAGGTAAGCTGACGTTTTCCAAAGTTTCTTTATAAGAGTGAGACGTAGACTTGGAATACACGTAAATACGCCAATGCCTCATCACTTGTCAGACACCTTACCCCTGATTACTGCACTCTCGGGACAGTGGATGTCGGCCACTAACTTTTTCAGTCTCACTTACTTCTTTAATTAATTTATCGACGTTTCGTTTTCCAGATAACCTAGATGATATTTCAGCAGCGACTAACAGTTCTTTAGGTGTTCGTGACATGATCAAATCTTCAACATATCTACGAACGTTTTGGAAGTTTTGAACTCGCATTATCGAAGGCTGTAGTCGGTCGCCCAGAGCCCAGTTCATGTTCTTTCGTGCTACAGCATTCTTCAACTTGATCACAAAAAACGTTTAATGTCAAGTCACCTTGAAACCACTACATATTGTTCGCTAAGAAGCGTTCTTGGTTTCTTCGTGAATTCTCCCATATTTCTGTAAGTTTCATGGAAAATCGGGAAATCACGGTATTTATATATTTAACAGACTACACCATTATACCGCTTAAATGTTGTATTTTGAAAACATAAGCGAATTGTGTATCATTTCGCTAATTTTTTGAATGTTTGGTCCAATTTTCAAAAAAATAATAATTTCGAAACTGTACGACTCCTTTCTGAAAAAAATTAATAAAAGTAAGTTGGGCAAAAAAGGAGCAAAAATGAATAACATTTATCATAACCTAAATAGATGTGGCTACTCCGTAAAAAAAATCAAGTCGGGGTGAAGGGGGGGTTTTTAGTTACAGTCCAATGAATGCCAAATTGTGGTCATTATTTCGTAAAATTATAAGTTATCGACTTTTTTTTTCGAGTAAAAGGAGAATAATATATTTATAAAGTGACCTATAATATAGTACTTACCCTTAATAGTAGAATCCATCACAAAAATTAACCGAAACTTGTGAAATCTGGCAATGACACTTAATCGCAATAGAAGCTAAAATGCAACTAAATTAGGGCACTGAACGTTGTTATTCTATACACTTACCCTTATTAGTCGTGTTGAAAATGATCTACGACAAAACAATACCTGCCAATGCTATCACCAACTAATATAGTAATTACCTTATTAAGGATTTCTAGATAGGTCAATTTTGTTTTTGTCCAGCTAGCTTGTTCTACGTGAGTCACAGTGCAATGTTCTTAATTAAGCACAATTTCATTTTGATGGGTTCTGCCCAAGACATTTTTTACTGAAAATTGTATGTTCAAGTTTCGCCATCTTTAACAGGTGGCGTGACACTGTTAGGCGAATGCAAACCAGCTAAACAAAAGGCCTCGATTGCTAACTGGCCAATATTTCAACCAATCAGAAACGAGCAAATCAAATCTCCAAAATGTGAAACTATTAGTCAGTAGGTGGCAAATTTGAATATGTGATTTTTTGAGAACATTGGGCAGAATCCTGAAGTATAAACAAAAAACTTCGGGCAGAAACCACTAAACATAAAGTGTTCTTTATTGAGCACATTGGGCAGAACGAGGATAGGACTTCTAGCATAATTTTTGGTTTAAACAGATGAAAAAGAGCAATGGAGAGAGTTTAAAATCATAAAAACAGTAAAACACAAATGACCAGGACTGCAGAAATTCTACGGAGGTTTGAGAGTTAGGTTTGTCCCTACTCGCCCCGGAAACTCTCCCGCCTGTTAGTATCGCTATGGCAACAATCTTGATAATAACTTATTGCCGCGTTGTATGCTCCAGGGGCTTCATAATAACAAATAACTTAAATTGAGTAGGATGTTATTTTCCTAACTAGATCTGATGTTACCCGCGATTTAGTATGTTTGAACTTCGTTTATGGCTATGCATTTTTCCTGATTTAAATGTACCATTTAATTTTGTTGACCTTGCTAGACGTGGCACTGGATTTTTGAATCCATGTTTGTGCTCTGCCTACCCCTCATGGGAATACAGGCGTGAGTATATGTATGTATGTATGTACTTAATGAATGTCGCCGAAATGGTTGGGCAGAGTTTGTTCGCATTCACTACGTAGAAAAAAACATAAAACAAACATACATACCATCACGCCTGTATTCCCAAATAGCACACAAAACGCTACATAGACAGAACCATGGCTATTTCAAGACTCGAGGCCACGTCTAGTATATATCTTTTTTTGAGTTTTAAGTTGGCACGTATAATAGTGACAGGTTTTAATATTGATGAAAGATGTGTACCTACTTAAATCGTATGGAGCAGGTAGGTAGGGTAAGACTTTTTACTAAAATTAAAAATAAAATTAAGAATGGGTTACTGTAAGGAGGGGAGCTACAGGATGCCAACGGACTTACGATCCATTTGGACCTTTGGATATTTATAAGACCGATGGTGATTGCTTATTTACTCCTGAGCAGTATAAATGAAAGAACTGAAAGTATTTGTATTTGATTTCACAAACTTGTACTGATTCTTACTATTTTTGGCAACAAACTTGCCATCAGATTTATTGTGAGAGACCTTCAATTACATTTCAAGGGTTTCTTTCAATCAACTATCGGTTAAAGTTGTTTTTACACTCCATATCAAAAAGAGGTCGTATAGGTCGTGGTTGTAATTTACTACGTATATTTGTGTGTCTATTTGTATGAGATAGAGAGAATGTGTGTATGTACCCATTAGGTACAACTGCACACATTAGATCCAAAGGATGGCCTTAATTTTTTTTGAGTTTTTGAGATATTTAAATTTGGAACGAAGATTTCAACTTATTCTATTAGAGTACGTATTTAAATAGGTACCTACTCGTAACTCAATAAGATACGGTCTAATGAATGTAAATAAATATGTATTTCCAAAACAACACCGTTATTTTGATCTTCTGTCCTACATCTTTAGGCTAGTATCTACTGAAGGCTCTGACAGGTTATTATTTATTCCGCTAGTTCCATTCCTTTACCATGGGCTGTCATCGTGTATCGTATTTACGTTACTACAGCGGATATCAAATAAAATGAATTCGTTTCGCATAGTTTTCAATTCAAGTTATCGATGACATCTTAGCTACAAAATGTTACCCATAGTGTTTAGGTTCGATGGGTAATTCACAGTTGGACACATGCTACCGATATTGAGTTTCTTAAGTGACCGTTAAAGAAGCTCTTAAATTCTCAATACAAATATTTTACACGATCGCTAGCGAGCACGGACAGACGGACACTAAGTTAGTGGTAAACTTGTTTGGAGATGTAATCCTCCAAACTTTCAGCTGCGGAACCTTTAACTAGAAATAAAAAAACAATTTCACATCAGCTATCTAAAATACTCTAGTATTTGTTAGTACTAACAAGAATTAATTTTTCGGATTCCCAAAGTCAAAGAGAGAGTCAAATTCATGCAGGTAGAGAACTGAATAACCATGTGTTTTCCGTTAAATTCAATAATTAACTATGTACATGTAAAGTAAAATGAATGTGTATTTATAACGTGCAAACCAACTCCTTTTGTTATCTACACAACGTACTTGAATGGTGACGTCTCTTCGAAACTTTAGAAAGAAACATCTTTTAAAAAATGCTTTTGTTAACGTACTCACTTGTTTATTAACGTTGTTGCAAACGTTATCCATATCTATTAATTAATTTCAAGTTGATATGCAATTCCTGTGATGATCAGGCAGGCGCACTCGGTCAATGCTGTTATTGGCCTTGCACACGCAGTGATCAATCGCGTGCGCGAGTGATGATTGGTTACTTGGGTGACCACGCGGTGATTTTTCGGTTCCGTAAGTAACATACAGATGAGAGGCCGGTGCGATATTCGCCTTAACCGGTTCCTTTTTTACAATTTCAGTTCGGTACCCTAAAAAACCCGACTGCTACCCGTCCACAGAGATAAGACTTATTTATCTAAGCGGATGTTCTAATAGTTTTTTTAACAAGCATTTCTCATTGAAACGGAAATCATTCCCCCGAGGAAATCTATCTTATCCGCGTCGGGGCAGAAAATTATCTCCTCTCGGGTACCTAATTACTTTTTCGTCGGTAATGTTTATTGCTTTCTTTTGTTGTCCGATGCTAGAGGTACGATGTTCTGTCGCTTTTCATATTTTCTGCTTATGCCGTCAGCTGGGAATTTGGTAGACTTAATTAAAGGTACAGAGTTCTGATCGAGGTTAGACTTAATAGTGATATTGACATGTTTTGAGAAAATATAAGGAATTGCCGCAATATTTTATACCGTGTGTTGTGTACTTCGCGTGTGTGTTTTAAAACTTAACCGTCAAAATCTTTAGCGGAACAAATTTAGGTACTTTAAGCAACTAAAAGCATAAATACATCCATAATATTATTATTCTATTTAAATTAAAAAAATACAAATTTAATAACACTCCAGCATCTTTAGGTACTAGACTCAAAGTCTGTTAATGAAATAAGCTGTAGAAACACTATAAAAACTGCATTCAGCATTGAACAAGATTCAAGCTTACTAGTCCGTGTGTAGATTACTTTCATTTATGAAGTACTTTGTAGGTACTAAAGCAGATTTTCAATTTTGAGATATAAGAACAGCGCTTAGTTTTGCAGCCATAAAGTCAAATCGACATCATTAGTACTCTAATGGATGAATTATCTGAATTCATGTCATAGAACAAATCACCATTAATCGTAATGAACAAATGATGTAAGACCAAGGTCCCAGGAGTGCCGGGGCGCGCCGCCACGCTCTACTACCGACGGGACGAAGTAGCCCGATTCTAAGATTGAGTGTCTCAGTTGACTTTGCCCTACAACCATCTAGACTCCGGTCTGATTAGCTCCCCCGCCAATCCAGTGATACCAGTGATTGTGACGATGAACTCCCCTTGTTACAAAAACGCAACTAGCCCCTACATCTTTCACCCCGTATCGGATTCGTCAGCTACAGAATCCGACGACAGCTCGCACTCGGGCCGAGAAAAAACCGTCAACGGAGAGCCTCCAACGAGAAAGTACATCGATCCGAAACGAAGAACTATTAATAAAGTCAGCAAAAAGATACTAAGAGCTATTGAGAAGTTAACCTGTAATATTAAGAGGAGCAAGAAGGGGAGGAAAATCGTTGAGCCGACGCCTGTGAAAAATGGTTAGTGTTTTTTGTTGTATTTTTTGCTGTGTTAAGTGCTTGTTTGCAAAATCGCTCCAAATATTTAAATGTCAAACGCTGTAAGCTATTTTTGTTAGGGATACTCGCGATAGCACATTTATTTGAAGGCAAACTTTTTGCGATTGGCTCGATGAAAGTTATAATTAGAATGCTGTGAAAAGTTAAGCACGAAATTAAAATATGTGATGGAACTTCATCAATACGGGTAAAATAACACAACGTCACTTTAATATCCGGAAAATATCATGTCATGCCTTTCCCCCAGGACTTGGCGGAAAATCTTTTATGGCCCCTTGTAAAAAGGCGTAAAGGTCGTAAATTCCAGACATGTGATAGCCAGATTGTGGCGGTAATAACTTGGTCCGGTGACGCAGGTCACATATTACTTAGTAGCGGGAAATTTCCGATAAAAGGTTATTAAACGCGGAGGTCAAGTAACATTTAAAAACATTGTTCTAAAATTGGAAAATTAAAATGGTTTGAACGCTTAATAAATTTAAGTTAATTTTAAGAATGAAATAATAGAGAATATTTTCATAACATTAATCATTAGTTCCGAGAATGTCTGCCACTAAGTATTCGTTTGGCGAAATGAAAACAATAAAACAAAGTACAATATAAATAGTTACTTATTGTGATAACCACGCAGTCGAGTCTGTCTCATTATATTAGATTATTTTGCTTTCTCTAGTCCCGTCTGTAATTTTTTTACATTTTACTAAAGAATAATCACATCGAACCGTTTACAAAAAATAAAGATACCTACCTCTAAAGGTGACACAAATTATTATTTTATTACAAGGAACTGCATTTATTTATAATTACTTAGTACTTACACTTAAGGTTGATCACGAAAGTGTTTTACAATTTTTAATGACAAAGGAAGGTCGTGATTGACAGGGTATAAACCTATACACGATATGGACAAATAGGGAAGTATCCGCTATAACCACCGATTATGACGCTATCATAATATTATGATGGTCATAAACTGAACGATGCGACAACGTGACACGACATTTCCCTTCGATTTTCCCTGCGCAAACCCATGTGTTAAGATTCCGAATCAAAGCTGTGTACGGAAGGTGTCCTACGGAAAATGTCCTACGGAAAATGTTTGTTGATGAGAAGCAATTGGATATTTATTTCCGTCCATAGATAAATATGACCAACTCAGCTGAAGAATGTGTTGATAATAAAAAACAGTCGTTAAAGACAAAATGAAAAACATTTTATTTTTACGTCACGAAATTTTTTCGAACTTTTACATAAGTACAGTCACCAGCTTTAATATCTACCACGGTGGACCGTGCAGAAATATCTGACATGACACATGTTATTGCCCCTAGTTATGGAATCCTATCTGATATAAAATATATGCAACGTTATTGTGCAACATTAGTGCTAGTAGTCACCAGCAAAGTCTTACGTCAAATCTCTTAAAAAAAATCCTATTAATTTTATCTTTAATAATTTGTAATTTTTGAGTCTTTACAACCACATGGCACAAAAAACACTAGGTTTATATAAATAAAACCATGGTTTTACGTTTCGTAGCCGCTTTTAGCATATTTACTAGAAGAGGTAATACTTAGTGATTCCATTTTCATTTATATTCACTATTTCATTATCCTCTATTTCATTCTAAGGCACTAAAACGCATTGAGTTGCTGGATTTTCTTTGTTTGCATTTTTCAGTGTCTTATACGTCAAAGTCGTAATACTATATTTATAACTTGTTTCTTACCTTATTACTCGCGTAGTAAAAGTTTTTACGTTTGCCACAAAACATTAATTTTAATGTACAAAATGTAGGTTAATTATCAACTAGACTTCATCAGTGTCTTCAACTACATGCATTCGAATATCTATTTATAATTCAGATCAACATTACAGTTTATACGAAATAGCAAAGTCTGCGGGTCCTTGAAGCTGTGAAAAAATCAAATCTAACTCTATAGGATCAAAAGATTTAAGATGCATTTCCTTTACAATCACACGCCTTTTCACGTTTCGTGCCCACTTCTAGCATTTTTTTAGGTCTTAAGTTAACAGCTGTAATAGTGGCATTTTACTTCCTTGGTCACCTCTTACGACATCTAGGTATGGAAGAAATGGAGAAGTGTTATTCTAAACTCAACACCACACGGCACCAGCAACCATAAAATTTTAGATAAATCAATGTCTTATAACACAACTAAATCAAAAGGTAGCCGTGAATTTCTATTTGCATCTCAAACAAATACTTTTGCGGTTACAAACAAATTTTTGCAGTTGGTTTCCTTAACATACTCGTAGTATAGAGATAGCACATACATATAAGTAATGTATGTCACCCGCACTTGGCCGTTTCTTGCATGTAAACGCACTGACAGCGTCAAATCCCTTGACTTTCCGAATGGATTGGTCCAAATTGCTCCATACCCATATAACACAGTGCACGTAGTCCTCCCAACTGTGAAGATTTTGAAAGGCGGCCTCGCAATTTGGGCGGCTGGAAGCTTCTTTAGTCGGAACTAGGGATGTAGTAAAATGTAGGCGATTTTATCAGAACTAAAACCGAAATCGGAGTTTTTACGGATTCGGATTGTTGGAACCGAAGTCGGAAGCTGAAGTGTCAGACCTGAGCAACCCTAACATAATGAGTCAATACTACTCTTAGTTGACTTTTGCAAACAAATTGTAATACAAACAACTAGATTTTATTACTAGTTTTAGAGAATGTTTCTTAAATTATGAAAAGTAGGTAAGATTTTAATTTGTCTGTGATGTACCTAAAAGTCTCCATTACATCCGTGGATGTCGTAAGAGACAACTAAAGAAATAGGATTAGGTATGCTTTCGGCGACGTGCTAGCTACCTGCTGTCACTATTATACCAGCTCTTTCATCTGTTTTCACGCCTAAAATTATGCTAGAAGTGGCTGCAAAGCGTGAAATAGTCACAATCATGGTTTTGCCTATGTCACGTTTCGTACCTATACTCTGTCTACCCCATTTGGGAACATAGGCATGATTGTATGTTAAAAATATCGAAAGGAAAGTTGGAATTGAAGGTATCATTTTAATCGGAAGTGCCAACATATTGGAACCGAAGTTGGAGCTCTGTGACACCCCTAGTAACCTTCGTTGGGTTGTATTCGACGGTCAAGAGCCAACAAAATGGCGGACACCAAGTCTTATTGCCCCGGGCAAGTGGGCAAGACGCACCGGCCGCCGTAACTCTGGCCGTTGTAGCTTCCCACGTGGGTTACCAGCTGACAACTGGACAACTTTTGTTTTTATTGGGGAACGATGTTAGTGAAATGCCTGGCGTGTAATTGCCACGTGTGATGTGCTTGTTGAAACGGGCTGTTATGAGACAGTTACAATTACTTGTTATGAACGGGTAGGTAAATAATGTCTCGTCTCTGAGCTGCATACGCATGCATTAAGGGAGATTAGTGCGCTAAAACAAATTTATTACCTTTCTCATCAACTTACCTACTCAAGTCAAATTTACTTTCAGTGTCTGGTTTTACTTAGCAAGTATTCAGTCAATGAATATATCTCTGACTGTCATTTGACATGAATTGGTGGTAGTGTACGTCATAAATAGTGATCAAACATCATAAACACGTGAACATTTACGTATATCGTCACTTCAACACCATGTTTGACGTTTATCTAAAATGATGATCACTTATTTATGACGTTGATTGTACTTAAAAGAGTACAGAAGCAATAATTGAATTAACCAAAAAGACGGACGGGCAATTTAATATTTCTCCACCATACACGAAAAGGGAAGGCTTCGCAGCTATAGTAATCTGAATATTGTTGAATAATTCCTTAATATTCTGTTTAACGTTCCTTAATATTTTTCTTCTCGTGTTCGTAAGAAATGAATTAGCTTATTTATTGTTTGTTTTTCGGAGCAAGTACAGTAAATAGCGTTCTGTACTTGAAAGGTTTCTTAACTAAATGTAAGTAAACAAAACAACGTCAAATGGCGACTTCAATGTTAATATTCTCCCACAAAGACATCTGAACTCATACATTTCTGATTTAAAGCACATTAGTCACATATAGGAAGTACAGATGTATCCAAAATATAATTTTAAACAAAAAAAAACCGACTTCAAATTAGCTATATCCTGAAAGGGAAATTCTGTTTTTGTACATATTTACTAAAGATC
>BHDV01010478.1:100020-134863 GCA_005406045.1 Adoxophyes honmai
AAAAAAAAAAAAAAAAAAAAAAAAAAATACAGCCGAATTGAATACCTCCTTTTTTGAAGTCGGTTAATAATTTGCAGCCGTAGAGTTGAGAATCCTTCAAGAAAACAAAGGATGCTAGAGTGAAATCCATCGTTGATACTGGAACTTGACACGAGACGTTTCTGGCTGTTGATTGGATCATTGAATATTTGATCTGACCCAAATATTTCGAGTCTCCTTGCTTAGTCGGCAGGTTTTGGGCTCGCTTGCGGTGACGACCCTTTGGTATTCATAAAAATTATGATAAAACGTCCCTTCCATCGCGAGCAGATATCGCAATATCATTGTCTGGAAAGAATTCGTTTCGACAATGTGTTTTTACTACATATTATAAAACAAAGTCGCGGTCGCTGTCTGTCCGTCTGTATGTTTGCTTCAATCTTTAAAACTACGGTATGGATTTTAATGCGGTTTCTTTTAATAGATAGAGTGACTCTAGAGAAAGGTTTGTATGTATAATACAAGCATAATAATGAAGAGGAACACCGACTAATTTACGTATTTCTGGTATGAGGTAGGTATTTTTAATATCATCATTGCACCCGCGCGAAGCCGGGGCGGGTCGCTAGTTCTAACATAAAAAGAAGCTTAGGGTATCAGCAAAGAAACGACAAATAAAAGAAAGAGTTTATGCTCCGTAACTATGCAATCGTAACAGAGTAATTGAAGCAAGTTTATGCTGCAACACAAAGTAAGCAGACAAGTAACTTTTTTATTCAAAGTTTACAAGTTTTATTAAACATACATTGTTAGTTTACAGTGAATGATCGGAAGCATACGTTTGGACTATTTGTTTGTATTGGGTCAACGCACCCGAACTATGTTGCACTTTATTACGAGGGTTCATTTTCGGTTCACTAGGCTTGTATTCATTCATCGGCAGTCTGGTAGTTCACAAAGAACACTTTGTAGTTCTTTCTTTACTCACATTTTTGCTATACATGGCAAATATCTCAGAGAGGGAAGGTTATGAAATTGCGAAAATTTAGAAGAGTTTCACAGAATTTCTAATAATTTGTCTTTGTCCGTGAGGTGTCGGATTTAGAATAACCCCTCTCCGTTTTGTCCGTGGATGTCGTAAGAGGCGAGAGGCGACTAAGGAATTAGGTTCAGGTATATTCTAGGCGACAGGCTAGTAAACTGTCACTATTATTCCTATCAACGCAAAAGCTAAAAAAATATGCTAGAAGTGGCCACGAAACATAAAATAGCCAGGGTTTTATCTATATAGAGTATCGTGCGCTCTGCATGTATGTGTGTATGAAAACTATCAAAAATTCCGCTCAACATAATACCCGAAGTGGGGGAGAACGCAACTAAAAGTTTTCTTTATAGGATTATATCAAGGGTTTTAGAGAGGTCTTTGATGTAAAAGGCCTTTTCTCAATTTTCTATCAGATTTTATCAATATTTAATACGACAAGACGCTTTCTGTAAACCTTACTTTCTTACGAAACATTTGGACGGAACCAGAGTTAATTCAATTTTGAGTTGAATCGAGTTGATTGGAAATATGAATCAGTTTTTATTCCTTCGTAAAGTTGATCGAGTGACGAAAAATGGTAACATGTAAGTACTTTTTTTAAATGCCTTGAAAAGTCTAAAAGCTTTTCAATTCACATGCCACTCTAAAAAGACTCGTTGAAAATCCTTCATGAAATCTACCGTCAGCAAAAGTTGAAAATGTTTTGTCGTTTTTATACGATAATCGCAAATTACTCCACCGGATGGAGCGTACAATGTACTCCACATCTCACTATCGAAAATACATAGGGTGCGTCGACGCATTGCGTTATTCTGACAGGCACAGTTCCGTCCTTTTGATTGGTCCACCGATTTCCTCGCTCCATTGACAATGTATAACACCAGGTACACATTTTGTGTTCGGACAATCAAACTCTTGCGTAATCACCTACGCATTGACGATTTTACTAATAAACCAACCAATATAATTGGACTGGTGAATTTAGTTCCGTTTTCATGTTTACTGGGTCAATTTACGTTGGTTAGAGTTGGTGATCATGTGAATGAAGAGTCCGAAAGGAACGCTACGGATATGCTTCCCACGCGAAATTTATTGAATTGTAATGATGCAATCCGGCTAGTTGCGGCGGCTATTTATTGGTTAGCTTCTGTCTGTTGATGTTGCGTCTTCTCATCGTTTATTTTCTGTCTGCGATAATTCTGTTCACACTGCGTATGATGGAAGCTTTTACACAATTAATAGATGTTAATGACGACGATACTCCTTCCTTTTGTTTGACGGATAAAGAATTACAATCCTAATCCTTTGTGTAAATAATTCCACTTTATCCTGTTATGTTCTCTTGCAAAAGTGTTTTTGGACAGGTATAACACCATTAGAATTCTTGCGAATTGATAGATATTTTTATCGCGACAAAATATACAGTCAACAAGTGACGCAGAAAGATACTATCTAAACTTAACTTGACAACTTGCTACAAGTGCTTTCAATAGTGACGCGCCGCGACCTCATTGTGAGGCAGCGGGCTGTCCTGGGCTGCCTCGAACCGGGCTTAGTACTTAACTTGAACTGTACAAAACTTCCCCCGTTTTCATGAAAGAGGCTTTAATTCAAGTTCTTGGTCGTGACCGCAATATATTAGTTTTATTAAAATTTCCCCGGGATAATCTAACCTGGATGGTAATAGTGCTGATCTTGACGGTTCAAATGGAAATTCTCGTGAAATTATATCTTTGTATTAAATTTTGAACTTTAGTGGGCTCCTTCCGTCTAAGTGCTGGGTTGATTTAATTTTCGAAGGCTGTGAGAAACGTGAGAAATCATATTCTGGAATCAAATCAATATGATAGGAAACTTTGTAGATGTCAACACTGCGTTCACATTTTTTTCTGTTGTTTGTTGGACATACTTATAAATATTTTACTACAATATCAGATATTCAGTTAAGTAATAAGAAAAACTATAAATACCAATTGTCAGTGATCGCAATACGTAAACTCAAAAGAAAAATCCTCATTTATAAGAAAATCTATTAAGAGGTCTCCAGCTGTCCAATTTATACGAAAATGCCGGGTTTATAAGCCTACTGATTCGATAGAACTTTTAAAACATCATTACGTCCAATACGACCCAAAAATTTTGCTGACCAATTCAAACTTTTTTATTCGCAAGGCGCCGAGCCATGCCCCACTTAAAGGTCGGTCAGTGGTGAATACTGTGTCTCTGACATCAGTGACATTCACCGTGATGGATAGCCGAGCTGTTTGGTCGCGCACAATTAGTCTGACAGTCCGCCACACCTCGTCTTTGGACAATATAATTGTACGTCAATCACAGCGCACGGAACTTCGCATTACGGTGACCTAACAAAGAGGTCCTATGCATTGATAGACGCGTATTGAAATCGTTGGCATAGTTCTGGAGTTAGGTCAGCCTGAGCTTTTCGAGTTCATACCGTAACGGTGTATTTTAAGCGCCATTAATAAATTTTGACTGTTGCCCTTCGTATGGTTCGTTTTGTCGCGTCTTTGCCCTACTGTTACAAACGCGGCAGCTTGTGTGGATGTTTAGTACTCTTTGAAGCAAAAAAATACTGAATAGATTTCAATGAAACCTTTCGAAATTAGAATCAAATATGGACTAAAAAATAAAAATACTAATCCTGCATACACAAATTCGCGGGCAAAAGATTGTATTGAAAATAACACAGATATTAAGATACTTAGATGTATAAACGTTATTCCAAAACAGATATAGAACACTGGGTCGTATACTATACAGAATTCAGTTCCATTACTATTTATTGGCAACATGGGGATACATTAGTTCAATTTCTGGCTCAATCTGGATCCAATATACGCTTTAATATTGCCAACGAAGCAATATACTACAGGATGAACAGATCTATATTTGGCAGAGATTTGAACCATCCCATTTTAAATTATGCCTATTATAAGTACAAGTTCGAATTACCTATTTATAGGTGTCTGTTTATAGGCCTCTAGCAAAATAATCGAGGCATTATGTTTAATAAATCCCATTTAACTAAACGTGGCGCTTGGTTATTAGGCTGTTATTAACACTTTAAATTAATTCATGAGTGAAATCCGCACTGTTTTCGGTGGAATTTAAGCCGTGAAACTTTACGCGTTCGGTTGGGTATTGTTCGATTGAATGCGAGCGAACCCAGGACGGCTGGGTGTTTAGTCCAGCATGTCGCAATCAGTGCACAAAGCGGGTATTTTATTGTGATTTACATATAGAACGTCCGTTGTGGGCGCGTGCCCTGTCGCAGTCGCCCTCTGGCCCCGTGAGCCAACGCCGTGGTCTCTTTGACCCAACATTTTTTTATCGGTTTTGTATTTATGTGAAGTTACCTTTCAACACCAGACGTAGAGGACCTTTGTTTTTAGGTGAGTTTTTCTGTGATCGTTTTTTTACTCCGGCCAACCAGGTTACAGAGAATATTATAAGTGTTGCATGTAATCTGAAGAAGCGTGCCGCGACACGCGTAAGATTACGTAATGTTTGTTTGTATACAATAGCAGCATTGACTTGACTGATCCGTTAACCTGATTATTGTTTGTTCTAAAGGCTAAACTTTTAGAATACAGAAGAAGACACACATTTAAGAAAATCGATATGATTTGACATTGCCACGTTTATGTAACATTTACGTTATAATTAAAAGTGAGATCGATGTTTTAATTGTTTAAAAAGTTTCTTTAAATTGGTGCTTCTGTACAAAATTTGAGAAAATTACGGCCTGCATGTCTGAGATAATCTAATTTCGTCGCAACAAAGTACAGCCGGTTGGGTCTTAAATACATTATTTGCAAATTTCTCCGATATCAGGAGAACAGTGTTCGCTTGATTTCGTCTCTAACGAAGCGAGAGTCGAGGTGGGTTGCTCATTGATGGGTGAGCTATACGGGGCACTTTATTAACCGACTTCAAAAAAAGGAGGAGGTTCTCAATTCGTCGGGATATTTTTTTATTATTATTATTTTTTTTATCATTTTTTTTTATGTGTGTTCGCTGATTACTCGAAGACGCCTGGACCGATTTGGAAAATTCTTTTTTTGTTTGAAAGGGTATAGTTTCCAGGTGGTCCCATTGCCAGCATATCTTGATCTGATGATGGAATATGAGGGAAATCGAGGGCAACCCTCAAATTTTATTGGCACAGGTAATGTTTTTAGTACATTTTTCAAAGCTACACCAGTATTTACGTCTGGCAGTAAAAAAATATGACTGAGCTGATGATGGAAGGTCAACTCCTTAAGGCTTAGGAGTTAAAGGATAATTCTTTTAATACTGAATGCACCTGCAGACTGGAAATTATAATTTCAGTAATTAGTGAGGCCTGCTGGTGATGGAAGGTCAACCTCATTATTAGACAAATGCTTTCAGTATAACCCAAATTTGAAGTCGGTTTTTTTTTGTTTAAAATTATAAATTATTTTATAATTATTTAACGTATTTACTGACCAAATGAATTAGACATTTATCCATGAATATCTTTGATACCAATCTAGGGTACTCTGTACCCATCGAATAGCGAGTTTTTTCCCACAGAAATTTCTCCCACATTGCCCCATCAGGTAAAAAGCTCCGAACGTCTTACCCAGGTAAGCAGGTCGTCTAGCACTGAACAAATCGGTTGTCAAAGAGGGGATTAGATTCCGCATTTGGTAGGGTACAGTAGGCCTGTAAATGCCAGCTACCTAAATAGGCTTTTAAGCCCTGAAATAAAATGTTCGTGAAGCAGTCCGCAGTATAAAAGGGCACCACTTCAGATTAAACAAAGGGGCTGTGAAAGTCAACTAAACCTTTTTCCTGACTACACACACAAAGGGTTATACAGCGGCGAATGAAAAAGCTACGCTTCTTCCGATTTCCACAGGAAAATGAGCCTTTAAGATCTCTGCGCCGAGCCCGCGCCTCGGCCGCCTATCGGGGCCCTCGAAAAATCAACTCATCGTTTTGTCGAGAGCCATCCACCTTTCATTAAATTATTGAGTTGTATTAAAATTTCCTTTAGATGCTTCGTTGGATCCGCTTTAATTAAGACTTCGGCAGATTTAACAGTGATTGAGACAGGCAACTTTATTTGAAAATGTTTGCCGCTTCTAAGGGCTCTGTCAATAATGTGGGCAGGGATTTTGGGTAGCGGTTCTACTGCCCTTGTGGGACGAAAACAAATTAGAAGTAATTGCTTCTAATAAATTATTAACGGAGTCGTAAATATATTCCGGAAGGGGTTTTAGTGCTTGGTAACAGTGCCTTCTTGGAAGCATCGTTCAATGACAATAACGTTGCGGCTATTAATGAAAAATATTATCATTAGAGAGGATTATATTCTGTTAGCTTTAATATCATGAAGCCTGAAATTAGTTTTGTGATTTAGGTAACATATACGAGCACATGACGTATTTGTTGGTTTTGCAAGACAGGGAAACATTCTTTGATGTTGATATATGCAAGCGATTATTTTTAACCCAAGTTCCCGTGCGTAGTAAAAAGCCCTGCTTTACCCAGGTATTTGAAGCTGAAGCCCCTGTTTTGGTCTGCCGATATTAGCATCACCTTTATCCTATAGAAATATCATCATAATAATATACATATAGGCACCACAATCGAAAAAAGCTCTTAAACAAAATGTTTGATGTTTCGTGTCACCACAAAAGGAGTAACTTTATTACCCTTTACAGTGATATCTTTCATTCCAAGTGCCTTGACCGTAAACTGTGCTGCAGATAATTCTAAGATAAACACAAAACGGAATTGCCAGATTCTGCATTTTAACGGCATTTGTCCGAAGCACAGTAGAGTTTTATTTAACTAAACACTGATACGTGAACCCTGCCAGTGTGCTGGCAAAGCCGTGCCAAGTCCGTGCGCGAACATCCATGAACTTCCTGGTTACTACACGGGAGCCCGAGCTAAACGCACTTTAGTACTGTCAACCACTCAGCGGCTGAAACACATTCACATAAAGTGTCCTAAAAAGTGGTAAGGTGCGCTAATTATAGACTTATTGGAAATGTAATGGTCTAAATTAATCCCCAGCTGTGACCTGAGGATCGATTGCTTAGCAAAAACGCCGCGGCAGGAAGCCCGCCCGAGTTTAATCTGATTGTTCGCCCGAATGATATTTTGTAAATGGTATCACTTTACAAATTACACTGAAATTATGGTGAGTGTTTTTGTATCTTAAAATAATCTCGGAACGTGTTGAAATTATTGATATCGCTGAATGTAAACGTAACTGGCTAAGTATAAACGTAAAGTTTGGATTTAAGTGTTCGATTCGCGAGACTGTAGCGTGGCGTTAATTATACTTTACTTATTGTTAACCACTTTAAAATAAAACAAAATGTAGTGTCAATTATAATTTTTCAATAACTTTGTTTTAATGTATAACAAAGGTTTTATCCGGTTCTGGACGTACTCAGTCTTCAAAGGACAATATTTAAATGCCAAGGCAGTATATGAGTATACCTACTCTTACGTGACAATGTACATATAGCACGTTACATCTACATAAAGTCACCTATCTTCACACCCCACCAGGAATGGAATAGTGGAAGCGCTCTGTCGAGTTATAAACAAAGCGACACGGGCAAAGCACCCGGCCTTCCAATAATTTATTGTTTACAGAGACGCGACTTCATATTTGTTTTGTGTCTTTCTCTCGATGTTATTAGGGCGTTGTGAACTAAGCCCTTTGTGAGGCTGCCTTTTACGAAAATACTTTGTACAACTCACTTTGTCTACGAAGCTTTGCGCTAGCGAAAAATTGTTATTCTGTAAAAAATGACTAATTTTACGTGACGATTTGTAAAAAAAAATGAATGTAAATCACTATCACTTGTGTGGGTCTAATGATCAAGCAACAGAGGTAATAATATTAAACCTGAAAGCATTTGAAATTAATCGAATAAAACGTACTTATACATACATTTGTAATGATGAAACCGAGCTCAAACCTTTACGGTTCGAGTGCAAAAAGAAATAACAAGTTTTGAATTATTCGTACATTTTAAATCAAAAAACACCGTAACAATAAACCGTAATATTGCCTGTTTGACCGACTGGAAAATAACAGTCGCTCATAATTTTTAAGCCCGCACGCGTATCTCTGAGTCCGCCGCTCCCGAATAAATAGTGTCACAATTATCACGAAAATCGTAATAAATCTCGCCGTATTTTACAACAAAAGCCTTGTTTAACTGTAGAACGGATTCAATACATTTCCATCTGCCAAATTGAGCTGAAAAGTAAAAGAGTTCGATCATTATCCAAATTGCCAGCTGCAACTTTCGGCAACTTTGACGTAATGCCGCTCTACGAAATGGTCCCGGTCAACGTAATTAATCCCTCGCTTTTCACTACTATGTTGGTGAATGTTGGAGGAATAATTAAAAATTTACAGAATAAATAGTATCTTTGAAAAAAGTTCAAAGAGATACTGAAGCGGGTACACGGTAAAGAGCTCTTGATTCTGTGTGTGTAGAAATAAACCAAAAATTTTACCGAAAAAGCATTAACTAAAAATATTTAAAAGCAAGTTAAACGCATTAATAATTACTCATGATTTGAATATGACAATCAGTTCATGCGATGACAAGTCATAATAATGTTAAATTTAGCGGTTTTTTAAATGTATCTCGTTCACTGCTTATCTGAGCTGGGAACCTACGTATTTAGAATTCCTCTGATATTGCGAATGCCTTAGACATCCAAGATTACCCACGAACAACCGTCCATTTGTTTTCCTTCAAAAATGACTATGTTGATGCACTTATGCCTTAGCACGGCAGGGCGCGAGTAGAGTTGCGCGCGAGATAGATTATACCTACCACTCTCTGATATACCACCTCAGAAAGGGACAGGTAGTCTATACTGCTCGTGAAACGACTTGCGCGTGCTGAGTATCTAGTGTATTCAAAATGATGATGAATTCGATATCGATTTCGTTTGCGAATTGACGCGGAATTGTATGGACATTTGCAAACGTTCCGCTGGCGGCGCTGTCTCAGTTTCCATTTTGTGATAACTTGCAAACTAAATCGTTATCGACTGCATTGTCGTTTTAAACACACTTGACGTACTGCTGTAGTAAGCCTACTGGCTGTAAATATTCTAATGAAATCAAAATTGTTTTTTTTTTGTAGCGGAGACCCCGAATGACGTAGTGACCGCCAAGCCGCCGGCAACTCCGACTGCGCCCGCGCCGCTCAGCCCCACCGCGAAACGTGAGTCTCACTTGTTTTATTGTAGTGTTCCGCTTTGACCCACACCCTTTGTTCAACCGAATAACCTGTTTTGGTGACTTGTAGAAGAATAGTGCGCATTTGCACTGGTGCGCTTAATTTGTAAAATTCTTTTGGCGTATTATGAAAATTGCGACGCCTAAAAATGAGACCCATGCAGTTAAGACTGCTAATATTTGATATAGAAACAAGCTTATTACTATTAGATATTATGTAACCAAAACGTATGTTGAGATAGTACTTTGAACTCTCGATACGATGTGATCAAGATAACTTCCTATATGTATAGACTTAACATGGTCCAGTATTTTTCTTTATTAAATTTCAAAACGGTTTGCAATGCAGCAGATAGCTTATAGACACACATACATTACACACAAGAAGCTCCAGAATGTATTATGCCCGGACTATATTAGCAAGTGAAATGCCCGATTGTGATACGACCCACCGCATGCCTTGTCCGGCTTACTGAAAATCATATGCCGGATGGTTACACTGCCAAGAGCGAGAGAATTTACATTCAAGCTTGTATAAATAAGTGTATTAATGATTGAGGTTTGTGGACAGAATATTGTCGAAAGTTTAAACTACTAGAAAATAAGTTCATAAAAGCGTTAAAAATTAGGCATTATTTGAATAATTTCACAAGAAATTGTCATAAATAATGACCCTAATGGCAATTATACGTACCTACTTACTAATGAAGTATTTTTTTTCATACCACAGTTTTTTCTTGAGATCTATGTTTATAAACCCGACATTGAATCATCATTAGTCAAAAAACAATTGAACATCTGTGTAATTTTCAACGACCTATTAAAAATCTTCAGAACTCCAGAGCTTTCTTCGAAATTATTGTGACTTATGTTTTCGTTTCACGTGAAACAGTTGAATGCATTTAGGTTTCAAAAGTATATTTAAAGAACGTCTCTTTTCAGCTTTTCTCGCGCCCGCAAAAATGTTTACAGTAAATTAAAAACGTTATTTACTCGCTGGCGAAGAGTTGTCGCGTAAAAGTGACCGCGACGACCGCCTTTTTAAATAGAATGACCCTTCCGATTGACTAGTAGGTCGATCTATTTCTCACAGTGTGTAGGTTCTCATGGAAAATTAATTATATTTTGTAATATTCGTGTCGTTTCGTATTTGGAACAAACAGGTATCAATTAGTTGCGTATTAATTACCTCGTTGTCGTTGGTAGTTATTATTTTTTGTTTCCGTAATTTATCCAACATCGAACCGAGTTCGATGAAACATGTCTAAGAACCATTGGTAGGTTGAATTGAGTTGCAAACTTTCATGTTCTTAAAATTACTCTGATATGAAATATCTTCACCTCTACATTAGACACTTTCGCATTTTTATATCTATTACAGTTAAGAAATAGTGGGACACAATACTAGCATGATAGGATACCTACTTAATGATATTTAACGAAATCTTCACTCTAGTCCCTAAAACCTCTTGTTTTGTCACACGTCCATAATATTTCAAAGTCACACTTGTACGAACAAATCATTCTTCAAGGTTCGGACTTTAAAGCATATTGTCTCATCTAGATATTTCTACAGTACAAAAGCAGTGTCTCACGCAAGACACATTCACCTTATAACCCCTTGAATGCGTGCCAAAAAAGAGCGCCACAGTGTGGCCGATTTGGCACAGTGGCCCGGATTTGTGTGGCGATTATGTCATGCACTATTCGTATGTCCGTTTGTTTTTCCACAGTCGGCAAATAATTCCACTTTTTATTGCATTCGTGTGCAGTTATTTTTGGGCTGAAGTGGAAGGTCACGTGCGCTCGATAAACTTGCATCGGCAATGTGTTTTGAAGAGTTACGTTGTTGGTTTAATGGTAATCACGCCTGTATTACTAAATGGGCTGAGCACTCCGAACGTCAAATAAACTAAGACTGTTCCTCGTTCCGTAGCCAATTTTGACAAATTCTTAGGTAGGGATTAAAGCACAATCACATTGAGTCGTCCACCTATTGTGATCTGTCCACCAACTACTGTCACCTAGTCATGTTGTGACAACTGTCGCTCGCCGAACGCGGCCGACTACCGTTTTTGAACTGTTGTTTAAAGTATATCGTGTGATAACCATTTTTTTTATTAAGCACGAAACAGGTTAAGGCACAGCTATTGAAACTTTTGTGTTAGGGCGGAATCTCCAGAATTTAGAAAACGGCACGGGCAAATGAGTTTAACCGTCAGTCTCATTCATAATTTATTCTTTGCAATAAACCTAAAGACTTGACCTGATTTTCTCAAAGAGTGGGGGAGGGTGGGGTGAATGCAAATAAGACCAGTTGAAAAATGCAGTGTCAGTACAATTCAATTTCGGATGTTTATTGTCGAGACATGCTTTGCTTGCTGCAAGCGTGCATGACGTGCACCAGATAGATAGTTTTCAAATTATATTTCATTAGACACCTTGTGAAAAGAATTTAAAAACATGTCAAATACAAGTAAAAAAAATACAAAAAAAAACAAAATAAATACCTACTTAAACTTAAGCCAGTAGTTTTCAAATATTTTTTATTGAACTCAACACTCATAAATAGCAGATACGCTTGTATTCTCAGAAGAAGTTGGCAGAGCCCACGAAATGTTACATAGAAAAATCATGACTATTTTAAGAGGGCGCACACATTTTTTACGAACGTAATATAAGATCAGGTGGGGGAAGAGAAATTCATGGGCAGGGCAGGGGTAAGAGGCACCACAGACCATAACTCGTCGAGTTATGAGTGATTATGGTCTGTAGAGCCCTCTTATCCCTGCGTTTCTCTTCCCCCACCTGACCTTAGTGGTTTTGGACCAATGTTTAAAAAATCGTGAATTGTAAATTAATTCATATTTAGCCATGATAAAAATATGGTTAGACTAAACATATTCTGTAAATTTACAATAAAATTGTTTCATTTGTAATTACACTAGCTGCGCGCGCGACTCCGTCCGCGTGGAATAGTGACTAATTCCCCCCGTTTTTTTCCACATTTTCCAATATTTCTTCGCTCCTATTAGTCGCAGCGTGATGTTTTATAGCCTAAAGCCTTCCTCGATAAATTGTCTATCCAACACAAAAAGAATTTTTCAATTCGAACCAGTAGTTCCTGAGATTAGCGCGTTCAAACAAACAAACAAACAAACAAACAAACAAACTCTTCAGCTTTATAATATTAGTAAGTATAGATTAAAATCAATGAGAAAAAAAATAAAGTAATGGTTCAACTTTCAAATTATGTAAAATGATATTTGAATAATAAAAACCAATAATTTGATTCATGTTAATCCGTTAATCCCCACCCCAGTAGACTATATTGTCTATCAGATAATAACAAGTTTATATCATTTATGGTAAATTTTAATGGCAAATTTTCAAGTGAAAGACAGCTCTGACGCGTATTTTTGTGAAAACCCTTCAACAAATTGGCTAAGTAAAAGAAATCTGTGTTGCTAATAAAATATTTTTTTCCGTTAATCCCTAGAAAAAGAGTCTATTTATATGTTACAGTAGTTTTTCTTTAAAAACTTAAGGATTTATAGCTTTCTAAAGCATTGGAAAAACATCAAAATCACCGAATTTTGTGTGCACGCTCTTAAGGCTAGTGCACTTTTAACACGATTTAAGGTTTAATATTAGATAAATGAGGTCGAGATGAATTAAGAGAAGTGATTGTAAACCCGACACTATACGGGGTAAATAAAAATAATTCAAAAAATAAAGAGATATGCACAATCATGTTCCTGTTTCACCGTCGTTGGAAAATGCTGGCTAAGACAGGTATACTTTTTATTGGACAAATGTGCCATATCTCCCCAGCCTGCCCTAGTTTATTTATATTTATGACGCCTCCAGCAACTCTCGGCAAACAAGCTGATTCAAATCAACAGTACTTTTATTGTGAAAGTTGGAAATCGAAGAAAAACGAAAATTGCGACTGGTTAGGAGGGTTTCTTTTTAAATAATTTTCGATTGTTAACACGTGCGACATCTGTCTAAATGTATATTGTGCTCCTTCTACAAACATGTAACGCCTTCACAAGCGAATTGAATCGAGATTTATTAGCGTCTTTGTAACTTAAATTTTTGTATTTCAAAGAAGTACAAAACAGCTACACTTTTTCACGCGATTATGTGAAAAATGCCGACGTAATGCATTATGGGCTATGCTCTTCCTACTGACCTTCAAAGTAAAGTACGAGTATGTATATTTTCAGAATTGAATAGTTTTAGTAAGTTGTGAATACTTATAACATGTTATTGAATCAATTGCTAAGAAATCTATTTGATGTCCAAATTGATTACTTCGGTCAACATTGACCGTGACTTCATGACCTGTGATGATCAACGGTCGATCTCAACATTCTTCTAGATTATAGTTATTATTGAGGTAGGGAAATGCCATTACGTCCATACATTTACAACGCATTTTTTCACTGTATTTTTTTTTCTTTTAATTTATACCAATTATACTCCCAGTACATGGTTTAAGTAACATTCTGTTATTCTATGTTTGGATGTTTTACAACAATAACCTAGCAAATTAGGCTATTCATGCCTGTGCTACGGGTTCATGATACAAAAATCTGCCCCTACCGGGATTCGAACCCGGGACCTTAGCTTCATAGTCAGGTTCCCTAACCACTGGGCTATCCGGCCGTCATCTCTCCGGCTGTCATTAACTGTCGTTTTCTTAGCTCTAGTAAGCTGAACCGATACAATACATACACCCCATTCACCGAAACAAGTTAATATAGCGCTCTCTCTGTCTCGTAATCCCATACAAATGACAAAGACAAAAAGTCTACGGCGTTTGACAATTTAAAAAATCGTTTTCGCACCTGAATACTATAATAGAAGTGAATTTTAATTTTTAGTTCGATTTAGAAGTAAACATTTTAGGGTTTTAATTGTATAAAGCACAGAAAGAAACAAGAGTAATAAAAATATTAATCTGTGAAAGGACTTGACAAAATCATAATTTGACACTTGAAATTGTGCGAAAAATTTATTGTGAAGTCACAATCTGTCAAAAGCTTTTTGATAAAACAAAGCTGCAAAGGTAGCTAAGTTTGGACACTGCGTTTTCCGATTTCCCCATTAACTTGTTTCCGTGAATGAAGTATTAGATTGCGACAAAGCGTAAGCTGAACAAAGTAACTAATTTTATTCAGTTCCGTCATAACTCATATCCAAAGATCAGCATAAATACAGCAACGAAGCGAAACGCGAATTTTAAATTGTTCAATTAAAAACTTACTTACTGGTAACTTTTACCTTATCAAGGCTTTCTCGTAAATTTCCGTGTAATGGCCACCGAAATTGTTGATTCAAGCGTCGCCAGAAACAACGTGAAATCTATTAGCTTTGATTTCGTAGAAATCCTACAGATGAATTGTCGGAATTACGCTCAAATTAGATTTCATGTGACGGCATATTACACGCGTCCAGTGGGTGCATTATATCTAAAGGTTTACTTAAAACCCAGTGAAGTGATTTTCTGCAACAAGAAAGAAAATAAATGAAAAAAGATTGCAAACTGCAAGTAAACATAATAAATCCAAGAAAATACGTTTCGACGCGTTGATTGCAAAAAGAGCTAAGGGTAATTTTTATCTGATAGTATGTTATCTAATTCTGTTTGCAAATTTCTACCATGTAGTTAATTGGCTATTTTAAAAAATGTCGCTTATCCCGTTTAACTTTTACATCATCGGTTTGCTCTGCCTATAAACACCTACTATGCTATCCGCCGTTGCACCGATAGTGGAAGTGGTCAATCAGTCTAGATATCCCGCTCCATTACAGTGCCAGTTAGACCACTTTTAGTCAGCCTTCCAACTACGTAACTCCGTTTCCTGAGCACACCTACATGTGCAACGTTCTTTAAAAATAACTACATTTGAAGTTTCGCAATTTGCCCTAACAGGTCGGAGCTTTTTATAAATAAACAGGGCAGCGTTTCACCTGTACGGGCTATTTGGGTAACTCACCTGCCGTTTGTTTTTACTATCTGAAGAGACTACAGCTCAAGTATCGTAAGAGTTTAATGATCAATGTCTACGAGTACAACAAAATCCTTGCATAATTTTGGATGTTCAGCTGAACGTTAATCACTCAAATAGGTATTAAAAAGGAGATATGACTGCGGAAATATACAGCAGCTAAATATTATCACTGATTTTCAGGCTTATCAAATCACTAACTGAACGTTTTGAATGGTACAATATTATCTTATCAAGAAAATGATAAGTCATTGAAAACGTCAGTATAAATGCATAAAAATGATTGCAAAGGACTTCTTAGTCTGGTAATGATGGTTAGCAGGAAAGAGAAAATGCGCGTAGTAGTTTCCACGTAATTGCGGAAACAGAGGGGAAATAAGTTTTGAAGACTCGCTTACGACCCTTCAACGTCGTCTCTAGAAATGCTTAAATGAAGGCGAAAAAAGTCCAAGAACCAGAGAATTACACTTAGATTAATAAGAGTAACAAACACAATTTAAATTTAAATACATGCTCAAAATTCCTGCTCAAGAGTGCCGCCTTTGTGTTTCACGTTAGAAGTGTTAATGTTAACCTTCACACAAATTAAACGTTGACTATTCCGCGCCGTCCCAACCTAACCCTTATAAGTCATCCTATGCCTGAGAGCCATTGTTTTTAATGTTATGCCCCGTTAGTGTCCCTAAATAGTGGAAGTGTGTGCGTGCAATATTAATTAGCAATACGATTTACATAGTGCACGATAAACCCGGCGTGCGCGGCGCGAGCGCTCACTCCCCTCGCTCGGGCAGCGCCGGCCGCCGCGCGCGCACCTCTCGCACGTCCGCGTAAAAATAAAGTCGCTCTCGTACTTCAACTCATTTATAATTATCAGTAAATCGCCGCGCGAGCACACGACTGCCGCGGACAGTGACCGCTCGCTGAAAAGAAAAATCGCGAACCCTCCCGACTCGCTCGGCCGGCCCTTTCTTTGACACGAAGTCCCTACGTCGCGGCGAAACTATCCCGTCCACACTCCTACGCAGTAGGTACCGGTGCCGCGGGACGCGCAAAGCCGCGTTTGATTGGACGCCGCGTGTGATTGTGATAACGCTGTGTCAGTGATAACGATTACGTTTCGTATTTAAATATGCCTGATAAATCTAAAAGACGTAAGAACAATAAAAATAAACGGAACAAACATAAGAATAAACCGGATCCGAATAAGAACAGTAATGCAGAATCGCCCAAATCTGAATCGTGCAGTGGTTCGGTTGATGGTGATCAACAGGATCGTGAAGTGACAATAGAAGCAGATCAAGAAATCCCTGTTCCGTCTATCGATGATACGTTGGTTAAAGATCGAAACCTATCTAATAATGATTGTAATAGCAAAAAAGATACTAATCAAGATTTAAATTGCAATAGTGCCGATTTACCTGATTTAAATAACAGCATAATGAATAAATCGTGTGAAGAAATTTTAACTGAAACAATGTCACCATCCAATGTTCAGTGTATTGAACCTTACGTCGTAGAATCTCCTGAGCAGTCGATCAAAACAAAGACTAAACTGAACTCAAGTATTAAAAGCAAAAGTCTAGATAACGATGATGCTACAAAAATTGTTGATATAACGGATGATTTAAATATTCAGTCGGATGACGAAAACTCATCTACTTTAGTCAATGTGAATAGTGCCTTAGTGTCTGATGTTGAATCAGACATAGAATGGGAAAAAACAGACGAGTTTCATGACGATCAAACAATTATACAGGACTTTATAGTCAACCCTTCAACTACGTGTGATATTCCTATTATGATAACTCATAACGATCCAAGCAGGACTCCTTTAACACCGGAAGAAGAAGAATCTTTACGAAAATGTTTAGAAAAGTTACCATTAACATCTCCCTCAGATTCATCTGAAATTATAATTCAAACTGTGCAGGTTATAAATCATGGAGTCAAGCATAGGCTTCGAAAAAAAGCTTCAGCCGATGATTTTGTCTTCCAAAGACTTGGTCCCTCTAGAACTTTGGATGTCATTGATGAAGAAGGAAGTGGTGAGTCTTCTAAGAGCTCACGAAGGCAATCGTATTTGAGTGAAAAGAAGAACGATGCTGACGATTTAGATGACGATGTTTTTGAATCAGTTGTTAAAAAAGAAAAATACGTTACAAAACTGAATAAAGGCTTATTTGGAAAGCAAATACCACAACAATGTCTGCTAGTTGACGCAAAAATAAAAGACCCAGAAATTACAGAAGCACGTGGAGACTGGTCAGTGACAAACACAGATAAAATGTTCGGTGCTGAAGTAGTTTATTTGACTGACACTTCAAGCAGTACAAGTTCTATCTATGACAACAGTGAAGAATGTGACGAAGGCGATGAAACTGATGTTTCTGTGAGAATGATTACCCCAACTATTGAAGTCACTGATACTGAAACATTGTTTAAAGAAACGTTTGTCCCTATTAGTGAAAATACTGAAATACCAGTAGTTGAGACAACAGAACAAGCTACCGATAAGTCTGAGGATGTGAATATCCCTCTTAGCTCTCACGAAATTATTGTTTTATCTACTGATAATATAACGACAAATTTAACTGTAAAAGACGTAACGGAAAATGATATCACTGTATGTGAAACTGGGGTCAGCGCTTCTCCAATAAATGGTAAAAATACACCACCAACTAGTCAAAAAGCTGGAAGTGAATATGATATAGAAATGAAAGTATTAAAATGTGAATTAAATGATGCTATAAATAATTTAATAAAAGAAGTCTCGTCGGATTCAGAATCGTCAGAAAAGAATGGCAAAGAAATATTGAATAGACAAAACTCTTCAAGCAGCGTGGGTTCATCCCAATGCACGGCCAAATATAACCCTACCTATTCCTCTCTTAACGATGTTGCTAACATTATGCATGATGATCTGTGCGATACCTCAATAAACACCCAAAACACATCTCAGTCTAGTAATTCGAGTCATGTTAAAGATGTGTTTGAATGTGTTGCAGGAACCACCGCACTATCTAAAAAAGAAGCTTATAGTGAGCCATCATCGTTAAAGGATTTATGTGTAAGGAAGGTAGCCACATTTCCTTACGGTGATAAAATATTAGAAGAATTAGCTTCTGTGTCAAAGCGACTTCAAAATATAACCATTTATGGTCAGCACTCTAATGACGAAGAAAAAACAAGTGATGTAAGTTCAGGTAAAGTGAAAAAGACACAAGACATCGAGACAATGCCTTACTATCCTTTACCAGATGTTTCATCAATTGAAAAAGTTTCCCTGCCAGCAAAGGAAAAAGATCATGTACCGCCTCCGGTCCAGCCGCGTAACTCATCATTGAAAATATCACACGATGAAAACCATTGGGTAGGAATGCCAACCGAATCAGAACCAGTGTATGTTTGCTTTTCTCCTTCACAAAAAATGTTAATGGAGAAAACAAATACAGTGATAACAAAAGAAGATGCTAGCCAATTAGTCGATATGCATAAAAAGTATGTTGATAGGAGAGGCTATAACGAATACAATGGCAAAGAGCAGAAAAATGAAAATCAGAGACTAGATAATCCTCCAGTCATACCATTCAAATCACAAACGGGATCTCGCTTGTTGGCACTTATAAGAGATCCATCCGTTACGGACAATATCAATTCCATGAAAACAAGAAATCATCTCAAAATTATTGATGAAGTACAACGTATTGATAAAACGTCGCAACAAAAACACGCGCATTTTAATTCAGCTCAAGATTTTCCCAGTACCTTTAGACCTATCCCGCCACCAAGAACAAAAAAATTTTCGTCTTCATTTTATGAAAGTGATGAAAGTTCTGACTTCACGGATAGTTCTTTTCGCTCCATGAGAAACGAAAGGAAAATGTTTCATTACTCTACTGGTAATTTGAGCAAGGAAATAGAAAATGACATATCTTCGATACAAAATATGCACCGTTATTATACAGATGTACGTGATAATTTGAAAGACCAAAAGTCCCCCAGAAGGCCTTCACTTCCTAAAGATTTATGCGATCAACAAATGGAATACATTCGAAGAAAAGAAAAAGAAGTGGAGGCAGAAATTCGTCGTCTAGAAAACCAAAAAATGAACTTTCCTGAACAACAAGAACAAGGGCCTAAAGCTCCGTTATATTCCGAAACTAAAATATGGGATGAAAAAATAACGCGTACTAGCCATCAAAGTATGGTGCTTCAAAGAGATTCAGATTTGAAAGTAAGTGCTCCGAAATCACCGAAAGTTCCAGAAGATAAAGGCAAGCTATCTGTATTCAGTCGAAGCCAAGAAGAATTACTTCGTGATAAAATGTATTCAGAATATGTTAACCAAATGGCCGAACGTGAAGAAAGAAGACAACAAAAAGTCATAAAGATTACAAATAACACTAATAGTAAACCAATCGTTATTCCTGATGACATTTCGAAAAGTATGCCAAGTTTAGATTTCCTTGATTCTAAGGTAAATAATAGAATAGAAAAAGAATTCATCTGGAAAGCAAGACAAAGGTGGAATAAATTAGGTATAAAGGATCCTGAAACTGAAGATGAAAGAGATGACTCAAATAAGGATGTTTATAAAGAGCCAAAAGTGATAGAACACAAAATAAAAGTAATTGAAGGTGGTGAAGAGAGGGATGTGAAGAAACTGCCTAGTCATTTGCAAGAATTTGTGCGTTTTACAGTGAAAGACTCTGATAAGGGGAAAAGCAGTCCTGGTGAGTCCAGTCCTGGACCAGCATCCCCGCACGTTATGGTATTGTGTGCAGTGATCATCCTAGTATTAGCTGTAGGCAAACTGTTTTTGAGAATGTTGCGAAATAAGTGACAACTAACGAAATACTCTCTAATGAAATTAAATTAACTTTTGTATACCTATAGCATAGTGTGTGTAGCCTATACTCCCTGCGTGTGTTGTTGCATGAGTGTTATTTTTTTATGAATGCAATATATTTTTGAACTATCTGTCTCCAGTCATAAAATATCAACCAGGATGGATTGTGTTAAGACGGTGAGTAATTCTACTATCCCGTTCCTGCATTTTCCAAACTCTAATGTAACAGACACAAATTATTTGTACTGCATGAGTCAGTATTTTACGTCAGGACATATATCAACTCAATATTGGATTGAAATAGATTTATTACAGACGTGTATCGAGATATCTAATGCTGAACATCCACAATAAGCTTGATATTATCCATTTTATTCGAACATGTACAATCGTATAATCTTGGTATGGATATTTGCCAAGGAATATAAAATTAGAACTACTTAATTCAAAATTTCTTTGTTGCGATGAATACAAAAGGCAAACCGTTCTTAAAGAAGTTTTAGCTATGCAAGGACAATGTAAAATGCGGTATACCTCAACAAGCAGCACGTGCATCAACCCACGATCATTTAATAGAGTCAAAAAGTAGAGCAGCTAGATTAGGGCAACGTATACTGATACTCACAGAACAGTGGTCATGTTTACTGAAGAAGTAGACTGTCAATAATTCCATTTAATACATTTGTAGATATTAAATAATACAGCCAATAACAAACATGAAATGAATATTATTTAACCTAATAACCTAGAATTCAAATAAGTTTTGTAGAAATTGTTACGAGCAATGTCTGACGGCTAGGAAAAGCTTCAAACAGAGGAAGCGGATCAGATTTTGCTTCACATTTTTCTCGAAGATTTTGCCTTTTATTAATTTCTGACATATTGCAACGTGTGCGGGTGTCGATTGCTATGTGACTGGAATAAAAACGCAACATTATCGCTGGCTACAAAATTTAAAGCATTTACGTCTTTAGGGCTTTGTTTCAATAAGTTTTAAACTATGATGCAACAGCGTTTAAAGTGATAAAACGAGCTTTATCTTTGAAATCTATGAATTTTAACATTAACAACCCACTTACTTCTGATAAGATAAACAAGTTTGTAAGCGTATTTTAAAGTAAACCACTCCCAAAGGAATTTTAAATTTAGTATCTAAACTAAAATTTTAGATTTAATGTGATGCTTAATTACATGCTGTAGTTAAGTTATGGATCAGGTGACAGACAGACAGCACGCAGCCCTGCGGCAAGGAGATAAATGTCTTATCACGTGAACACACACTAACACACATTGATAAACACGATAATTGGATTAGACCATGCTCTGAACCAAGTTAATTAAGTGATTAAAGGAGCATTTCACCCGATAGTAATGCGGTTTTGATTACAAATGACATAATTAAGATCAGTTATGCTTTTAATGCCAGATCAAAGTCGAAATTGAAGGCTATCATAATCTGTTTATGATCAAAATTATGACAGTGGGAAATCTATCTTTTTGCATAAACATATATTATGAGGCTGCGATTTTGTTCAAAAGGCAAAATCAGTCCAAATTTATTACTTAATGATTTTGTACATACATACAATCATACATACATATTCTCACGCCTATACAGGCGTAGGCAGTATCCCAAGAGGGGTAGGCAGAGCACGTGAATTCAAAAATCCAGTGCCACGTTTAGCAATTTCATGGTAACCAGATGGTTAAACGTGAAATTTTGTAGCTTGGGTTTAAAGCAAATTTGAAATCGACGTTGGATGCATTTAGATATAATTCGGAACAGCAATGTAGGTGTTCAATTCGGTCGCCGAATATGCGAGCAGCTGTCGTATTTAGTGTCTTGTTTACGAGTTGACTGAGGAAAGTATTACCGCACGTCTAAATTTACAATTTTGTTAGTTCAAAGCTTGGTCTCAGCGTATAAAGTACATGAAAAATATGGAAGAATTCCTGTCGAGTCAAGTGCATCGTCCGTGAAAATATTTAGCCCGTCTAATTCTGTACAGCATGGCCTTTGGTGACGTGCGTACATACTTAACGTATGACCACCGCGATCTTTACCACCGACTATTCTTACCCCATTCACGAGACCGGATAGTCAGAATACTGGCCAAGTTTTGTCACTGTTTCCCAGAGTTTATTTTCAATGATAGGTTTACTAAGGTCAGTGTACTTTTAAAAACTTGCGACAACTCTTGAGTTTTAAGACGCCAATTAAAACTTAAAAATCTGCAAAGTGAAAAATAGACTAGTCTACTGACATTCCCACTATTATTTACTATTTCAAACTTGAATTCAAGGTCCTTGAGAAACCTATCTATTTGTTTAAAGGACAACCAATAAAACAATTGTGCAAAAAGAACAAAAAAAAATATACTGATTTTCTACGATGCGACTAAACAATTTCAAGATGTAGCGAAAGATCAGAACCGAAATCGAAACCTACTCTTAATTTGGACTAGGTACGTACATCCGATAAATGGAGAGAGCTGTGAAATAGATAGTGACGAGGGCGACCTAAGGCTTATTTAATAGTAATTTTATTGGTAATGCGTTTGAACTCCGACACAATGACGGACC
This sequence comes from Adoxophyes honmai, assembly GCA_005406045.1. Classification (NCBI taxonomy): domain Eukaryota; kingdom Metazoa; phylum Arthropoda; class Insecta; order Lepidoptera; family Tortricidae; genus Adoxophyes; species Adoxophyes honmai. Next base: position 122,772 of record BHDV01010478.1, read on the forward strand.
GAGGGGTCCGTAGTAGCACTATCTAAATTTATCAATCGCCGTAAATTAAATTGTCCAATCTGGACCCCTGACCCGACGGGCAATAAGGCTGGCATTTCAATTAACTTCGCTGTCGACTTTATAATGTACACAAACTGAGTATTCGACAATTTAAATTTAATTATGCATTTTGGTGGAGCATTTTATCCGATAAGTATTTACTGTGCCGTAATAATTGCGCTGGAGTTCATAATTTTATTATTGGTCGAGAAATTACCGACCGTGTTTCTCGCAGACCAAGTTCAAATGTCGCCAAAAAGCTGATTAATTGGTAATAAACTACTAATATCAACGCTTAGTTAGAAGACTATAGGATTTATTGGGTTTGCAAAAAGGATTAACTTAATCAGACTCCCACTCTGAGATACCCTCTCGTAACATGTCTTGAAAGGAATGGTCCCTGTAGTTATTGTGACAATTATTTGAGGTTCATGATTTTGAAGTAGCTTATCAGCCTCACAATATAGGTAGAATCGTCGAAAAAGACAAGTGTTACCTAGATTTTTATTTGATATGTTTACAATCAAAAGTAACTAATTTCTGTTCGACGTATAAAAAAGGAGGCTATCAATTCACCGTGATATCTTTTTTACGTAGTAAAATGTAAATGTAAGTAATTAAACATTTCATACAAAAATGTAGTCAAATTTAAAAAATACGTATTCAGATATTCAATTGTATATGTATGTAGATACCCACGCCCACGCGTACTAGTAACAAATGCACCTAAACCTCTGATTCAAGTCTATATTTCCTTGAATTACAATAATAATAAAACCACACAAGTAGCCTTGAAGAAACCTATAACACTTTAACGATGCCCGTCATTCGTACATTAGCATACTTCTGTAATCTCTTTCATTCTATTACGTAATATGATGATTTCGTTCTGGCAAACGTATTCGCGATGGTGTAAATAGCTTCCTTCCGTTTACGCCACTGGGTACGTCATCAGTAAATGATAGTCATTCCCTGAGTGCCCTTCACCCTCCTTGAGGAATATGGAAGTAAGCAGTAAAGAGAATTTGAGTAGCGTTTTTGTCAGAAGTTTGCTTCAGAATAGTAGAGTCAAATTTGCCTTTCGTACCCCTGCATCTTGACATGGTTATGGATAATTATAGGAACATACAGACATACATACATACATCACGTCTGTATTCTTAATGGGTTAGTTAGAGCGCACGAAACGCTACATAGACAAAAATAATGATCATGACTATTTCACGATTCGTAGCCACTTCTAGCTATTTTTTTGGTTTTAAGTTAAAGGTGCGATTACAGTACTTTTGGAGAGGAGAGTACATTTAGGAGAGGAGAGTACATTTAGGAGAGGTGTTATTCTAAAAGGCATGCAAAATTTGATATGAGTAAGTCAGCACTGTCAAAAACTTTATGAGTAAATTTTATGACTATTTCGTAATACTAACGATTCCCACGGGACAAAAAATATGTCCCAAGTTTCCTCATACCATTTCCTATTTCCTAATAAAGGTATGAAAAGTAACAAAAACAGTCTGTCCCACTTTTTTGAACCAACTTTTGAGGATTGGCACTTAGGGAGAAGAAATTCAACGTAGAGATAGGTAATGCTCAATGAGTGTCTGTTAAACAAGGATTTAAAAGAGGAGGAGACTTATTATAAACCTTCTTTCGTCCCACGGTAGGGCGTCGAGAGATTAACAGCCGGCTTAGTAAGGCAAGGCATGAGTCGAGTCACGCGTTAGATAGACTACTTACTACCTCTCCACTGTCAAACTAGAGATGTCAGAAAATGTAGCGCAGTCTATCCCCCCCTAACCCAACTGATCAAACCCGCTGAATTTGTATGCCTGTATGCATAACACGATTGATTTAGTCTCTGTTGATTGATGCATAGTGTTAAGTGAAGTAACAATTAAAATTTTACAGATTTTGTTGGAAGTTAGTCAAATTTTAACTATGGATCAAACTACAGGACTTAGGTCGCCAACCCGCAGCGAGCTGTATCGTTAAATTTACTGGCATCGTTATACTATTCAATATCATCGCAAAAATAAATGGTTATTTCCTATTTTGATACTTCCTCAAGTTAAATGACATGTGGGTATACTGATTGGTTTCTTACGGGTTTTATACTTGTGAAATCGAAAGATACAAGTCATCTATGCAGTTAATAAACTTAATTATTGAATGATTATTAAACCTTTTCACATAATACACAATTTCTTCGTTTTAATTGTCAAGGAAAACAGTTACGAAAAGATTCCTTTACGAATTAAGAATTCAATTCCTTGATCGGACCTACTTAATCGTGTTCTAAAATTAACATACATTTAATACGTGCAGTTCCAATGTCGCAAAAAGCAGTGTTGATGTGAATAGGTCAACAATATTTGCATATTCAAATCAATACTTACTAAAAAGGTCACAACACTTGTGTCGATCGCCGTCTTGAACACTTTTTTATTTCTTGTTTATTTTATTATACTTATAAATGACGTCAGACAGGCATCACTTAGAGTCTTAGCTAGGAACTATAGTATACCTATACCTTTTTTTCAAATAATGTCCATAGATATTAAATAAAGTGTTGGCTGCAGTTAGACTAAAGTCTAGTGTTGATTTATGTTGCCATTTTAGGATTGCAAATTGTTACTATGGAATCTTATTGCTTTAAAATAGATTGATTTTATTTTACTATTTTTTATTAAAATATGTAACTTACGGACGTAGTTACGTTAACTTATGAGAGACAATAGACTTTATAGTAAAAAAATACATCAATGAACACAGATAAGTGGTACTAATAAAGAAAGCTCCGTCAAGGTGCGTTGTCAGTGATCATGCCTAACCAAGACTACTGCGCACATCAGAGATTTCGAGCACATTCCATACTCCCATAACAGAATCGAATCTTAAAACCGCACATCATTTCACAAAACAAAATCCACAAAAATTTAAAACACCAAACCCTATCAGTGCACGTGAATGAAATGACACGCGAGCACCGATTCGTGGTATAATTTTTCACATGGTTAATCGCATGTCATCCAGGACATAATTTGACGTGTCAGGGATCTCGACAAAGAGTTTCGGAGGCGGGTGCGCCGGAAACGATTTAGCCGCGGCTGTGACGTCACCGTGGGGGCTTATTGTGCCCCGATCATTGTGGAACAAGCCCACGAGCATTGAGGTAGCGTTTGTTGATAAAATTGAGGCAGCCTATAGGAACTTTAAGGCGACACTTTTTTTGAAGCGCTGTAGCACAAGTCGGTGAATGAAGCCAAGTTTCGGTTATAGTCGGTTCATCCAGAAACGAATGGGTGAATAGAGCGGTATATTGAATACTTAGAGAATTTATAAGCGTCGCTTTTCCCGTTTTTAACCGGCGCCTAAAAGTGGAAAACTAGTTTGTCACAAGCGTGTGGTTGTGCATCACGTTTTATAATAGGCGTTGTCATCATGGAGTGTTAAAGACCTACTTGTAGAAGTCACTCATAAAAGTCATAAATCATGAATTTGATGTAGCAATTTTACATATTATAAAGTTTCATATCCATGAACATGCTTTCTAAAAATCAGTCCCCAGATCAAGATAGAACTTTGTCTGATTGAACACTTAAGTTTATTATTATTACTCTGGATATCTACAGGGATATACAGCTTTTTATGCTAAATTTGAGAATGCTTTATTGCTTCAATTCAATCTAAACCTTTCAACAAATTGTTTACTCGTAAATAAGCCTCCCATTACATTGGCATTTCTCAGCCTTTAGTCCTAATGCTCGCACCTATCTACACAAAGATTTCCCAACGGACTGCCAATATTTTACACCTAGGCAACAGCATCGACGCTTACAGCGCCATCTATTCTCAAAGGCATGAACCCTGCAACGGAAGTTCGCGTCACTGCCGCTAGATGTCTTGTGACCTAAATTTTGAAGGAAGTTTATTTTGTCGCCTACTGACTAACAGTGATAATTTTAGTTTCCGAGGAGAAAACTTGCCAATATTATTTTGTATTACAAATGACTGTCTCTTTGGCAGAGACACGTATTGTATAAGCGAAGTGATAACCGTCTATGACGGTGACGTCTGGAAGTTTACGTATCAACTAATTTATTTTAGGAACAAGTACTTAATTCTGCGTTGAAATGAAACCATTATCTAAAAGCACACTCTTAATCAAGTTGGTGTAAACAGAAGTCTTTAGTAAAAAACATGCACGTTTCAATTGTAGGTATCTTAGTGTTACCGTGTACAGTTAGGGAATCTGAATGTTAAGAAGGTTGACCGCCTTCATAATTTGTTCGCATTATAGGACAAACTTCACCATGAAGGTCAATATTGAGTATTTATGTCATGAATACATACATACATTATTCTCACGCCTGTATTCCCATTTCCCAAGAGGGGTAGGCAGAGCACATGAATTCAAAAATCCAGTGCCACGTTTAGCAAATTCAGGGTAACCAGATGGTCATGCAACTGGCTGGAAATAGTAATAAGGCCAATTTTAGAAGTATCTCAACCTGCTAAACATCCAATTTCCCTGACTGTACTTTTAAAAATCCTGTACGGTATATTCAACCAAACGAAATAACTGTTGTTGTTTGCTAGAATCGACCCCTAATCTTGTTTATTTTTTAGTCAAAATGCACTAATCTTAACCACCTTCTTCTATAATCTAACAAATTAGTGCAAAATACAATCATTTTGTGTAATAATCTGCATATTCTACAACATAAATGGTTCTGGCCTACAGAGAATTCAGTGGACTCTAACTTTTGATTAGACGCGTAATACAAAGCAAATCCCAGTCCTGTTTGAATTCTGTCCGAACCCTGCCCAGAATTTCCTCATAATAATAATATTACTCACGAAACAATTTATACGTGTTCAAATAACTGTTTAGGCAACACAAATACTTGGGTATAAATGTCTAAAACAAGTTATCTGCTTTGATATTCCTGTTTTAGATATTAACTATATCCTTGATCCGTGAGTTGATATACCATTGGTTATCTAATCCTGTTTCAAACAGAAGTCCTTGATATACTTACCTAGGCATTTAGACTGTCCAAGAAAACAAAAAGTTTAAGAAGTCCCTTTTAAGTTCGTAATAATATCTGCATCCATGACGAGTTGTGAATTTAAAGGCATATTTATTGTTATGAAAGACAATCCTTGAAACAATCCTGCTTGTCTCCAATTGTTTAAACTATGTCACCTTGCCTCTCTAAAGAAATCACGCAACATTTCCCGAGTAAATTCAGCTTTTTCGCCTCTAGTACCCATTACAGTAGCTACGCGCTAAGACGGCAACCGTTCTCACAATGCAAATAATGTTCAGCTTTCATCACGTACAAATCCTTGCTGTTCAACTTTGCTTACAGGCGCGTAGGGATTGTAGCATTCAACAAATGCCTTCTCGGTTATGAATCTTAGGGTCGATTTATGCAAACGAGAATAACATTTAGTTTTGGAATTGAATAAGTCTCCCTTGCCCACTTTTTTGTAGCATTAGAAGAAACTTTTGGCTATTGAAGCTGTCTGACAAGTACACTTGGAAAAAATATGTAACGAATATAAATGTGACATCTGATAAATCTTATTTAAAGATATCTTTCATAGGTATTCATTGCATTCTTGACATCATTAGTTACATTCAGAAAAAAAAACTATACTTACTCACGATTTCTGGTCCAAATAGTAGAACTGTCATTTGCTCCATATAGGGCGATAAAGTATTTTCATGCAATATTATTTTGTTCGTACTTTTTCATTTCCCCCATTGAGCTTTTTGCGTCTGCTCTATTAATTTTAGTTTTCAATTATTGTAAGTTAGGGTAGCGACATAATTAAAATTTCACAATTACTTTTGCGTGTAGTAACCATTAGTGGTGTTGGTGACACGTCGCCTGCTGCTTACCTTAAATCAACGTTTGGTTCAGATCATTAGATTAAATTTAATAAAATTAATTTTAACTCTATAATTAGCCCCCTTCTCCGTTCGGTCGCTTTTATAGCTTCACTCTACCTATAACAATGATACTTTTAGAACAGATTTATAAAAGGTCTCCAACTCTCCATTCGTCCCTACTGTAGATAGTTAACTAAATACTGATCATAATATTGTCAGACCTTTGTCGACACTACAAAATGACATTGTTCCACGTGAAAGTTTACAGAATATTTAGAAGTTGACAGAAAAAAGACCACTATTTTTCTGAAATAGAAACTTGCACCTAACTTAGACTGAACCAGTGAAATGTCAGCAGAATTATTATGTAGTTACATAGCAAACATCTTTGATGTTGCGTCTAGGGAGTTAACGACGATGATTGGACGCGAATGTTTCACAAACCAAGTGGGACGTGAGACAGAAAAATTATATTTAGGTAGGTACATCGTGAGAGCAGTAATTCAATATTTCTTTTCTACGTCTTTTTGTTTCTTATGAAGGTTCTTATTAATTTAGTTGTGATTATTGTTTGCATTTGTGCCGATGGTCGAATGTGTTGATAAATGATTTTTTTTTAAATAATTGAGCGGTAGATATATCACCAACGGCACAAACGAATAGAACTGCCTCTGTCCCCTTTACTACAATCATTTGACTCTAGTCAAATGGTGTTAGTTGTAATCGCTTTTGCCTTTGATTAGTTCCTTGCAAACGTGTCTCATGTATAGTAACCATTCATACCTACATACTTATCGACACGCGTCTTTCACACTGGGGTATGCAGAGACAAATTTGCTATTGCTTCATCTACATTCATTAATCTTTTCATACATGCTCGTATTGCTCGTCTATCGGTTTGGATCTTTACAGTACCTAGCTGTACCTAGCAGATCTGCTACGATTATCATGCGTATTATAAAATTGCTCAGGAATTGTTTGCCATTAGCCAAAAACAGAATTTAGATCCTAATTATTCGGGCTCTGATTATTCCTGGCAATACAGATTAACCCATAACTCTAAATAAGGTTTGTAAGTGACGTAGGATTTGCCACATACTTAATCTAATAAAGTATAAAGCCATCCCTATGGGCTTTAGAGTTAACGGTGTGGAAACCTTACCGGGTACTGTGGTGGCGAGACCACAGACAGACTAATGGATATAGATAAACCATAAACTACTAGAAGAATTTCCTGACAGTTAAAGATAGTTTGAAAATTAATAAGGATTTGACTGTTCATATTTTATATTCTAGCATGAGCTTCATTCATGTTGTCATGAATGGCTACCTATTGTGTTTTACTGAATTGGTACACCATCATTGCAATAGGACGGGTAGGATAGGTTAGATGAATAGTTGAGCATAACTACGAAGTAGCATTGTAGTTTCAAAGCGATATATGAGCTCCCGAATTCTATGTTCAACCTTGCTGAGATTCCAGAGTTTCTGACTAAATCTCCGGACATTTTATTCAAAGATCTTCAAAGAGTTAAAGATGTTGTAAAAACCTACTTTCAATCTCGGAAATAGCTAGAAACGAGTACCCACCTTGATGTCTTTTTTAATGTGACAATTATCTATTTATTTACATAAACAGCATTTACTAAGCCTATCGTTAATTTCCATGGTTAGATGTTATGCCACCACTAATTTAACAAAGGGTGTAAATGACAAGATAAGTCGCATGAGTAGGTTCACGGGACAAGACGTATCCCAACTAAAGTTGTTAAAGTTACCTACATGTATTGTATATCTAATATTCTATATATGTCCATATACCTAGCTTTACTGTGCGAGGAGTCTGTGCCACATAGATACCTAATAGAGATTTCTTTCGAAGATTTTGTACAAAGTTTGAAGTTTTGTTTATGCAGCCGATCTTCGAAACTTCGTTATCGCGATGTAGAAACTGACAGTTGACGTCTATAGAAGAAGCTCTACTATTCGACGGTAGGTGGCGCTAGGAATCGCAACATTACCATTACTATGAGTTTACAGTGACCGTATAAACGATTTTAACAGCGCCACTTCAAATTCTCTATACTAATACTAACGTTTTCACTGCCACCGACGCATTTACCCGTTTTCGTGACTTACGCACAGTCACAATATAACGAATATGTGGCACAGTGCTGCTGTCAAAGATTCGCAGGCATTTGCACTCCCATGTGCGTTGCGCTACCCAAAGAAGGTTCGACTCAAAAGCTAGGTCCACGCTACGCGAGCCGAGCACGAGTCGAACACAAATTCGTATAGTGTGGACCGAATTACAAGCCCCGAATGAGCCATCATTACAGGGAGTTTTGCGCTCGGCTCGTGCTCGGCTCGTGCTCGGCTCGCGTAGCGTAGACCCAGCTAAAGATGGTAGTGGGTGCGTTAAGTTAATTACAGGGCTTAAGCTCGCGGAAGAAAGTAAACATGTTTCCCACGTTCCGTATTCAATAACTACATGTATTTACATGCATAATAATAGGTAATCTGTCGTTGCATTTTGTATTACTTTCAATATGACTGCGTGGACAAAATGTGTTTTGTTGTGTTCGTTAGTTTTTCGATGATGAATACAAAGAAGATGGGTACATGGGTCAGGACCAAAAAGTTTGCACCTGCGTTAAGGTGCATTAAGTCGTATTTGAAGTTACTACTAACTTTTCCGTTGTGACACGAAAATTAACGTATAAACGTATAGCTAATTTTCGTGTCACAACGGAAAAGTTTGATGTAATTATAATCACGATTTAACGCAGGTGCAACTTTTTGGTCCTGACCCATATACCACCACTACAGGGAAGAGTTATGCTCTTATTTGATACTTAGAAACTTTGTTATTCCGTACAGTTGTTATACTTTGCTCAATAATGTGAATTCTTAACATAATTTCTTAGTGTCACATAAGTTTATTGCGGCGCATTCTTCGTGGCAATGATGGTCTTTCCGAAGTGTTGGTAGAGTCTAAAATGTCAAAGTGCTCTTAGCAGCCTCAAAGTTTAGAATTTTGAATAGTGCATCCATCCATATAGTGCGAGTCTAGTGCGGAGGCCGCCAAAGAATGTGAAAAAAAAAATGTTTTTATTGCAATAAATACTTTTTTACTAACTTACTTAAATAATTATACATATACCTGAATTGTGTGAAGTGTTTACCTATAATCGTCATAACCCAAAACTAATACTCTTAAACCGTACTAGCGTCGTACTCGTATTTGGAAGCGGCCGTGGGAGCGTCCACATCGGGCAAGATTAATTAGAAGTGTGGTTAAATTAATAACGCACCCAACACGCACCCTGGACCTCTGTCGAATTAAGTTGCCTATCTGGTACAATGTCTAACCAATTGTAATATCTTGCGCCCTTAATGGCGGCCTATAAGATCTTAGTCGATGTACAGTCAGCGTCTGATACATGGTTACACTTTGGTACTTTGTCACTGTGATCGCATTGACAATTTCATGCGAGAGTTCAAATATGAGGTTAATTAGAAAAGGTACTAAAGTGTATACATGTATCAGACGCTGACTGTACATAAGAACTTTTGACTAAGAAATACGTTCAGGTAATTTTTTGGTTGCCGTGTGGTCTCGGATTTAAAATACTTAACACCTCTCCATTTCTTCCGTAGATATCGTAAGAGACGCTGAGGAAAGAGGTAAAGCAACCTGTCACTATTATATAATACCTGACAGCTAAAAACCTAAAAAATATGCGAGATGTGGTCACGAAACATTAAAATAGTCTTGGTTATGTCTACGCTACGTTTCATGAGCTCTGCCTACCCCACTAAACTTGGGAATACAGGCTTGATGTATGTATGTAAATTTTTCGGGCGGTAGGTGAAATGAATTGTTCCTCACATTCAGTATTTTTTTTTAAGTTAAACGTTCTCTTGTTGGATCATTTGCCATCCGGCACTAAATATTCCCTTAATTAACGTGAGAATCATTGGCTAAGTTCAAATCGCACCAACTCAAGACCTGCTTTTGTTCAAAGACGAATCCAGAAAGGAGCCATGGCTCTTCGGCCCTCAAGTAGGAAACCCGATATATTAGTGGAATTGTGAGGCACCTTGGATTGCTTTCGACGTAAATGTCAGAACGATTTTCCTTGTCAACTTCTATGGTGTCAATAACAAATGGAAATAAAATTATTAACTGAAAACGTAGATCACGATTCGGACGGTTCCATTGTAGGTATCAGCAGGTAGGTATCATGTCATTTTATTATATTATATCATCATCATCAGCCTATTATACGTCCCACTGCAGGGCACAGGCCTCCTCTCACTATGAGAGGGCTTGGGCTATAGTTCCCACGCGGGCCCAGTGCGGATTGGGAACTTCACACACAACGTTGAATTACTTCGTCGCTGTGTGTAGGTTTTCTCACGATGTGGCCACGAAAGGCGAAATAGTCATGGTTTTGATTTTGTAACGTTTCGTATGCTCTGCCTATTCCATTTGGGAATGCAGGGCGTGATGTACTTATGTATGTAGAATAAATATTATGAAGTAGGTATACCTACTCCAGGCAGTGGTAAATTAAAATGATAAAGAAACGAGATTATTAAGAAGTGATTATACAACAAAACGTAATAAATTAAAAATCTGAATTTAATTATTATTACAGCTCTCGAGATCTTCGCCGTTCGATTTATTAAATTAATGAAACCAAGCCAACTAGAAATTCGGGTAATCAAATTTAGTGATGTAGAAATAATTAACGAAGTTCTGATGTCGGTAAGATCTTACAATTTGAAGAAATTCTATTATTTAATGTTTCCCTACAATTCCATTCACGAACAATTTCACTTTAGTGTCTTTTGTATTTTTATAAGGATTGGCTTTTGAAAGTTGACAGAATGGCGAAAATATAACCCGTGGTCGTAAATTTCTATCAGTCTAAATTAACCTGTTTTACTTAGTTATTTGAATACTTATTCCATGAATCGTCTGAGAGATATCGTTTTTTAAAGACAAGACGGCCTATTGGCTACACTACCTGTGAATTTTGTTTGTTATTTTGCTACAATTTGTGGTGTAAGTGCAGTAAATCCATAGTATCCATGTTATCCATCCCAGGAATCCATGATACGTACTTTAACATAAAATATAAAAGCTTTAGAATACCTATATCATACGAAATGTAATCATAAAAAACACTTATTTTAGTTTTTGAAATATTTCAGCTAATGACTGTATGTATTTTACTACTGAACTGCCTACTTTGTACTAGATTTTTTTCAGGAATTCTTAAGTAAAGTTGAGTTGATTCAACAATTATTTCCTCACTGAAACACATAAAATATGCGATAAAAATAATACGCTTTCATGGAATTTGAGAAAAACTTCACTGGAAACTACATTCGGCTAGTACCTATTTCGAAATTATTTTATAGCATTTATAGACAGAGCTATCACTCACCGATCGTATGAAAACTGATATTATTATGAGTACTTAGTCAAATAAATTAACTTACAAAACATAGTATTACTTAGTTAAAATAAATGATAAATTAAATTATGCAGTGAGTAATTCCGAACCTTTACCTACATCGTTTAATGTAATGGCAAGCCAATTTAATAAAAAGCTCTGGCTTAACTAACTTACGTTTTAATAAATGGCTCTCATGATCCGAGTGGGGTTAGTGCATTTGACATGTTCGATTATAGGGTAAGCCCTGCAGGTAATGGTGGGTTGTTTAGCAAAAAACGTGCACTCCGCCCGTTCTGCTTTCAACGTTTTAATTAGTTACCACGCAAGTAAAGAGAAAGAGGGAATTTGTGTTTTCATTACTTTCTATTCAGGCATCATCGTTTGAATTTGAGGCGTTAAGGCACTACGGCAGCTTACTTGCTACTTTTTAGGGTTCCGTACCTCAAAAGGAAAAAACGGAACCCTTATAGGATCACTTTGTTGTCCGTCTGTCCGTCCGTCCGTCCGTCCGTCCGTCCGTCCGTCTGTCAAGACCCTTTTTCTCAGGAACGCGTTTAGGTATGAAGCTGAAATTTATATCAATTACTCAGGTCTGCTGTCCCTTGAAGCTGTGAGAAAATCAAACTTCTAAGCCAACGCAATCAAAAGATACAGCCGTTTATGCCGCAAATTTTCGACAC
>BHDV01010478.1:138460-202427 GCA_005406045.1 Adoxophyes honmai
CTTTCAAAAGCAATAAAATTACTTTTGATAATTTTAACTGGATATTTTTTTCTATTCCCGAAACTTTCAGTTTGACCCTCGTATCTGCCAAAGCTTGCGCCGATTCGTCTGCCATTCAGAGTAAATAAGTTTCTCAGAAAGGCGGAATTACTATGTACGTATTAAATTTTAATGATGTGGAAACAGTACATTTCACTAACAAGTTTAGATGGCGATCTTAATTTGTGGATAAACACCGAGTTAGTGGGCTAAATAATATAAATAAGTAAAATAAACACACACACTCATAAAACTTCCCCCAGTGGCGTCGGGTTTAGGATTTATTTTGTGGATATCATAAAGATTCGTCTAAGAAAAATAGCTTAAGTCGTGATTTTGGCGACAGACTAGCAACCAGTCGCTATTGTAGCTATTACGTAACGTAAACCCTGAAAATAGACGATTGTTGGCTACGAAAAATGGAATAGTCATAGTTTAGTCTAAGTAGCGTGCCCATCCCATTTGACAAGACTCATCGTACATACAGTTCTGTTTTGTTTCCATTTCAATCTGAAAGTCGATGCACTGTTGATTGTTGTTAGTTTTGAACATCATCAGCAATATTAGAGCTATCGCTATAACAGCGTAAACAAACATTTAGTTGCGAAAGCGTTTCATTGATTCCATTTGATTTCAGTATTACTCTGAATTGGCCATTGTCGACGAGCTCGTATTCCCGTGTTGAGTCAAAATAGCAATCAGTTGGGTTATTGTGCAGGTTTGCCCGGGTACTTATTCCATTTTAGAATCATTACTTTCGTGTCGTCAAATTGTAATATTTTCCTTTTAAAATATACTTATTACTTTACAAATTTACATACAATTGTACATAAACGTACCTTTACCCTTTACCTATACTTTCGGGAGATCTATTTAAAGATAATTCCACGTTTGTACATTTAGCTGTTACTTTATGTAACTAGATGTATAATATATGGAACCATACCTACAAAAATATAATTAGGTTAAAATCTGTTAAATTGCAAATATGTAATTTCAATTTTATTGAATTTTTTTTCAATTATATAGATTTTGTAAAACGTTTTTGATTTTGTCTAAAAAAGAAGATTTTGTCTGTGTTACCTAGGTACCTACTTAGTTTGGATAAAATATCGCTACCAACTTGTATTTTTTATGCTATACCAAACTTATACTTTAAGTTTTTAAAATCCAGCCACATTTCCATGTCACTCAAAATGGGCTTTTAAATTACGTAAGGATTTTGTTTTTCGTTACAAGGTTCTAAAATTCTTAATTCAAATCAGCATAATTTGGAAAGTAGCAACACGATCGAGCCAAGTCAGGCAAGTGTGATTCACACACAATTTTACTATTTTGCAAGCTATTACTTGCACGTAGGTAAAGCGTAGGAAGGCGTAGGAACGGATGCTGGGGATCGGATTACGAATTCTCGGATGCCGTTATCGGTATTCGAAGGTACGTACCAAATCCAGCCAACTTTTAGTTTACTGTTTGTTTTCGCGATACTTCAATTCGAGAGTTGTATTGATAAGGTTGGAGGTATCGTATCTGAAACTTTTACATTAAGTACTCAAAATTACTGTAAAACTCATGAATTATGTGAATTCAATAATAATTATCTTTAGAGCCTACGGCAAGGTGGTAATTAATTATAAGACGTTTATATCCGCAGAAGGGTTAAATAAAATATATTGCGTATTTTCAATGCGTTTTAAAATTCGAAGATGGCAATACCACTTTGCTTTAGTTGAAACGCATTGCTGCACCAGAAACTGCCACCATTATTGCAGTTGCCGTGTGAACCAGACAATCAAAACGGGTAAAATGTGACCGCAAGTTAGAAGTTTCTTAATTTATCAAAACTATTGACCGTCGTTAAATGTGACGCCATGTCTCTAATTCACGCTTTTGATTATGACTACAATTTCATTACGTATGCAGCAATTAGTAAAATGTAGATCCTGAGGAAGTCAGGTACTTCTGCCGAAGTAGGTAGTAGGTACTAGTCTACCAATGTCGTCATGTCAAGCGAGTATCCCGCGAATCTTGTTCGAGTCGCGAACGCCGAGTTCCCCCTGCGACCCAGTAGGTGCCGTAGTGGACTCCGCCAGAGTTTATTTCGAGATATTTTGTTTCGTTCTATTCTCGGCCCTTCCTGTCTCGATGAACGACGTGCGAATTTAAGGGCGACTTTAATGCGAGTTTCAGTCTATTATTTGTTAGAATGTTATTCTCTGTTCGTCATTACGCTTGCCCCCATCGATGTCGTTTGCTTGTCAAGGAGACACTTCATGAAGTGTCTTTCGGAGTTTTACAACGAGGTCGAATCAAGCTATGTGTTGGTATTTGTTTTTTACAAAGGTACTTGATTAAACTGTTGGTACCCGCTTAGCAAAAACAACTTTATTTTTACGCGTTTTAATGGAGTCGCTAATGGTATCATAAAAATTTTATGGCTTCTTAAGGACAGATTGTTTTACTGAATTACTATTAACGTTATTATTCCGATGAGTTTAAAATTGATTTGGGAGCAAGTATGTAACTAAAATACGACGGGATAGATTTCGTGCTTTTAACTTTTAGTCCTTTTGGTCTGATTTTAATGGCATTTTATTTACGCCTATCTAATACTTGGTGAGTATAATCTCAGTGGAATCGACGGAAGCCGCAAAAATATAATAAGCATCACAGAATTACGGACCAGACATCGATAGGGTAAAGCCATTTTAACAAAATCAGTGTACTGTATTCTAAAGGGACTCGCTGAAGTGACACGGTATTACGAGCGAATAAGCAATCGGAATAAAATAAAATAACAGAAAGAGACGGTTGTTCTGTAAACCAATATCCGCAGCAACGTTTCATCCCTAATACACAATATGTCGGCAAGGGGCGCGACGACAACATCAGGGTAATCGCTGATAAATATCGTGACCCTATTTTTAAAACAGCTGGCAAATGGATGGGGTGTAGGAAATCGTTAAATCCAAATCAGTTTATAGCTCTTACTGATTCTATTAAATTACTTTTGTCTAAACAATATTAAACGTACCGAGCTGCTTCAGAACGATTTAAATTGATAGACAAAGTAGCCATATTTATCAATTGACTCCGGCTAACGCAATAAATTAAACGTCCTCATTTGCAACCGCCATCCGGGCGACATCAAACAAAATTAGTCAGTACACGGCCACGCACCGCTCACCGCTCATCCCAGCGGATAGTGAGCATGCAAGCAACAAAATGACCATATGCCGGGTTTCCATTGTTTTCCATTTTCCGCATCATGAGTCGTTATCACTGGCGCGCCAGTACGACCGCGGCCGTCCGTCTCGACGCACGCGCTCGGTGTTGCCATTTCCCGCTCGTTTCCCAACATTTCCCCGTCTCCCGTCAAACTCCCCGCTCCCGAGCCGCGACGCGACACTTCGGGAAATGTCACCGTGATATCTAACCTATCCAACGGTGTGTATAAACAAATATTTCAGTGCTTTAGTGGCTGTTAGAGTTAATGTGAAGCGAGGCGACCCCCAAGTGTCTCATACGTTTCGCAGTCACAGTTGATCGGATTACGGAACTGAAGGGATTATTGTTTAGCCAAAGTAAGTAGGTGATAAGTTAGGGATTTTGTTTGTTTGGTTATTTAATGAAGTCATTTGGCGAGAGCGATCACGGTGTTTGAGCAAGAGATTAGCCGAGATAGCGGAGACAGAATGTCGGAAGGTCGCTGCGATTGTATTGTTTATCTTTTATCGTTTATTTTTAATGACTCTATCTTTTGCTGTTATGTAAAATCATTCGTTAAATAATAACGCTGCTATTTAATTTTAAATAGAAATGTAATCGTTAGCAGATTTCTACTCATACATAACTCTACGTCCTCTCCAAAACCAGCTGATTAAACGTAGATTTAATATTAACGTAGATCCATTGGTGAAAATTTGCATAAATCTGAATCTTGGAGCGCATAAAGCCGTTGGAATATCTTTATACGAATTGAGCGGATTTCATATCCAAATAACACAATATGCGTTCGTAATAATTTACCTCATGTTGTGCGAGCTATTCGTTTGAAAATTCTTTGCATTATATTATTAACATTTGAATATATATTGACATGGCGTTGAAGATATTGTAGTCCATACATTAAGTTTACGTCAGAGCACAGAATATCTACTACCTATGTGTGAGGTAAACACAATGTTCCACCCATTAGTGGGATAAGTCATAATCATAAACTATAATACCTATCGGCATGACATTCACGTACATTATTCTGTCTCAAGGCGCAGAGCGGTTAATTTATTATTTAGATCCGTCTAGGAGCAGATTAACACCATTCTCGACTATGTACATAATTCATATTCATTGCGATAATTCAAAATCCAACTCCTTCCTGCTTCCTATTTCGAAATTGTGTATATTTTAAAACTGTTTTTGTAGAGACAAATTGACTTTCATGTTGTTTTACATTTTACACATTTTTTTTACACTTACGTATTTATTCTATGCAAATGACATGAAATAAGTACAACATGCAAAACAAAAAAATATGTAAGACCCTGAAGGACACAGCATTTTTAAAAGAAAAGGGCATAGACCGAAGTTATACCTACACAATTAAAATAATACCTCTAAGGGCCGATTGTTCAATCACCAGATAAATTTATCTGCCAGTTAAAATTATTGCTATCCTTTTTTCGCGTCATATAAAAGAAAAGTGACAGCCAACATTTATCGGACAGATATGTTTTATCTGGTGATTGAAAAATTTGCTCTAAGTCAACATAAAGTTGTTAATTAACACTTAAATAGAACAAACGGACATACATAACTATATATACGTAACAAGCAATGAACTAAGAAAACTAAAAAAAAAAGATAATTTTAATAAAAATAATGTAAAAGTACAACTATTACTATCACCCTTTGCCCATAAAGAAAATGCCCTCGTAATCTCTACTCACCCCATTCTACTAAACAAAACAATAAAGCCTGGATATTTTGGAAAGCTACAGTTAGAAGCCGGTACATAACTCACCGGAACGTCATGCATGTTGGTGAATTTTACGGTTTTGTTTAACAAAACTTCTTAGAGTTCAAAAACTTCCTTCTTTTGACTTCAAATGAAATAAAGGCTAAAAAACTGAAACAAATGCGTCCTACTTTTTTTTTAAACTGACGCTTTTGAATATGACTAAAGCTTACTAGTAAAGTACCTATTACGCTTGCAAATTTAAAACACGCTTAACACGGTACGCTGAATAGATACGGGGAATTAGTTCATGAATTGAAAATGTGGGCGCGATGACCATCCGCAATAAAGGCTAGAGGACTTGACTGCACCCGGGTCAGGGTCGGAGTACTTAGCAATAAGACCACTCTATTATATGCACAGCTAGCTGTCAGAGGTAAAAGATAGGCGCTTTTGTGGACATTCCCTTTATCTCTTTAATCCAAAGAGCAGTTCTTTTGTTACCTTAAAATTACCTATAGGTAAGATTAAGTCGGTAATCCCGAAGAGGTTCCCGGGAATTTGTATCTTCTTATCTATCTGAGACTTAATGAGAGATTATTTATTTATAGCTGACTACAAATTAGACCGATTAATTTACCGGCTTTAAAAGATTTCCAATCGCCTGTAATTTGCAGCTTACCGACTGCAAAATAATACCGAGCAGCTATACGAGAGTTGCCTCAGTTTTGAAATTAGCAGTTCATACATATACTTACCTACTTTTTCTGTCTGTTTTGTGGTTGATAAAACACATAGTTATAGTTTATCCTTCTCTTTTTTTGTGCTCTTGACGGAAAATCATTTCATGAAGGTCCATCAAAGTCAAACTACAACAAGAATGTCACAATAATGTCAAAATGTCTATATTCTGCGCAATCAATTTTCATCACAGTTTGACTTATTTTTGACAGACAAGAAACAGACAAAACACGCGTTTCCTATCTCCCGTTTTTTTCTGCAAAAGAAGTTTTCAATGCCATAGGCAAAGTTCCATAAAACTCGGTTTGTTTGATCTGAATACATTACTGTTTTCATTTAGGCGATTACTGTTAATTAACAGTGGTAACAACGGTGCTTTCATTAGTGGGATTGTATTAATTTATTTACAGTAGACAAGTGAACAGTATTTGAACGGCATTTGTGTGTTTTATTTGGAAACAATCATATACATACACGCCCAATGAATGCTGAACCTTTGAATTTAATTTTATAAAACTGCATGAAGAATGCAATTAGGATTTTGGTGGCATTGAAAGTCTGGCCACTACCTACGTGCAAAAACGGTGACAAAGCAGTTTTTTACTTAATTTCAGCCAGATTGCGGGCAATCAGGGCTACGTTAATTATAACTTACCTGACGTTAGATCTTTCATGTTTAATTACTGGAATTTCAATCACGATAAGAAGTTATGAAACTGAAACTTATCTGTGATTAAGCTCATGTAGGTACTTGCCTGCTTTTAGAAATGTTTTATTTGGGTTTATGAAAGGGAAATCTATCATAAGGGTCACCTGATAGAAAGCAATCACAGCTACTATAACACGAGGGTAATCATACACGCCTTTTCGGACCTTTTGTGGAATAATAGGCCATTCAAGGAGTTATACCATCAAAAGACGTATTTTTTTTATTAAACCTTTAACTCTTCATATAAGTATGTTAAATAAGAGTATTCGATCCCTGCTCTTCAATGTTATAGAAGTTAGAAAATAGTTGTTATAGGATTTGGGATTTCTTTTCGTGTAGTAAATTAATTTCCGTGTCTATTAATTACAATAAAATTAACTTGACGAATGTAGAGGTTAATATGTAGGTTACCTACTCTGCGTGTATTCCCTCTTCCAATTTCACACATCTGTCGATACATTATCTCATGCACGTTACCACCGTTATGTTCACGTTTTAGGCTCACGCAAACATTTTTCTGGGCGATGACTCACAAGTTAGCTTTTAATTAGTATAAGAGCGTTCCCTTCACATGTTCCCATAGAAGACATTATGGCACAAAGTAAACAGGCGATGCGGTGGCGATATTTGGGTCAGGGCTCGGACAACGCCTTGCCGCGGACATTAGACTGATGTCTGATAATCTCTTATTACACAATTAGTCTCGGCTTCTGATAGTGTGTGATAAATTTGAGTGCCAAAAGCCTTTGTCAAAGTCACTATTGGACCCGTAGTGTCATTTTGCTATGACTTTAAGAACTTTTGATGCTCAACTTTGCAAGGTGCTTCAGGGTTGGGTCTAGTTTATCTATAGTTAGTTAATAGATTTAGGCGTAACACATAACAGTTGTAAAATTATCGCGCAAATTGAAATGGGAAAATATCTTAATATTTTATCTTTTCTGATCTGAACTAAATGTTATTAAGTTTAAAAGATATTGCGCAAAGAATTTCGGAGATGATACGGGTCATTGTCAAGCCAGGCAATTTTTTTCGCCAAAAAATGAAACACACGATTTATAAAAATCAAAGGGATATTACGACTCTAACTCTAACTTGCAACAGAACTGAGTATCATTCAGAGATCAATTATTCGAAAAAAACGATTTAAAACGAAATAACGATATTTCGGTTCCACCAAAAAGACTAATATGTCCACCGAGTGGACTAATTATGTTAATTAATAATAAATAAACAAAACAAAAAGCGGTAAACATCTTAAACAAAAATAACGTTCTAGATATATTCTCATAATCAAGAACAAACAGGCACGTAAATACATTCAAAAAGTATATAAAAAATATTTTGTGTCTGTCTACCGAAATGACAATTCTTTTCGGTGGACAGAATATGCCTTAGTCCTCCGAAGACTAGGAAGCCTTCAAGTCTTCAAGAAGCATGTATGAAAGTGGGGGTTTGGTGGCTCTTCCTGGTTTTAACATTGACGTATCCGAACCTTCAGAATATACGTCCAAAAATGGTATACTTTTATGAACATTTTTTTCAATCAACAAACAGACTGCACTCTCTAATTTTTAATGGTTGCTGCATTCTGAAGTCATCAACTTCTTTCTAAGTAAGTAAGTTTCTTTGCTTTCAACATTCTTCTGTTTTTCACAGCAATACGTTCACCCATTTCATGGTACTAAAATAACTGGAATCGAAGGCGGTATTTTGCGTGCGATGTACTTTTAAGTTTCTTTTTGTATGTTGATTTTTTTTCTGCATCGTCGTGCATCATTCCATTTTTCCTCCAAGGCTTATTTTGTATGTTTTTGTTAAATCTTCTACAGTTTTTTTTTACTTTTACAGAATTTACGTTTAAACATTCACTATTCAGTCACTAGTCATTTACGGATAAAACAAAACAGTAATCAGAAGCTAGTTTTTAAAGTTATAATAAAAAATTAAACCAAAGTACAAGATATTAATCAAAATACAATCATTTATCGTTTAGGTGTACAAAAAGTCCACCAAAAAGACGTCCATCGAATGGACTTTTCCCGCAATATCATTCACAACACCAGCCATTTAAAGGATTATTCAAAAGGCAAGGCATATTTACAATGTTTGATTGCTTAACTAATTATTAAAAACGTTTGGTGGATTTATAGCGATGTACTTACAAAATATAGCAGTAACCGGAAAGACAATTCAACATTGACATCACCAAATATTCTTGTTAACACAACAATATCGTCTGCTGCGCACAAGTTACGGCAAAATGGCTGCTAACAGGGATAGTACGATGATGAATGTGTTAAATTATATGTCCCGGTCTATTCATTTGACATTTCCCTAATTTTTCTAGAATTTAAAGCAATGTCCACCAAAAAGACAAAAAATGTTGTGACAAGATTCAATGATGCAAAAAATGTGTTTTATTTCCATCTAATTTTTTAAATCCTATTAATGTTAAATAGAAATCATACATAGATTAGGGGAAAATGGCATTTTTGTACAATAATAAAAGAGATGTATTTTTTTAAAGCCACATTCTATTAACAGGTGGAATCCGGACAGTCCACCGAAGTGGACTTTCAGTTACATTTGTGGTGATAAACAAAACAAATAATTACATTTATAGAAAATATGATATAGTATAGTCTAGTACGTTTCCTGTACTTTATAGTTATGATGTAAATTGAATGCAATTATTAAAAATGTCTTATATATTACAAATGGACATGTTTTTTTAGGGTTATGACAATGACCCATACGGAATAGGAGTAATTATCATATTGGTTCGATGAAGAAACATCAAACGGCCTCACGTCGATATAATGAGAAAAAAACGTAGGCTTTTGTCATTTCATTAATAAAAATATACCGAAAAGTAGGAGTATGACGAAAACTGTTGTAGCAGGTTGCAGAGTACGGCGTGGATAGAAATTGAGTAGGCGTTAGATTGTTGTTGGACCTTTCACGGTGACAATGCGGTACTCAAGACCTTTACTTTATTGCATGAGTGCCGTGAAATCGAGAAATCAATTTCCACGGCTGCATCTTGCAACGAATTAACGTAATTGACCCTTTACGGCACCTTTTATGGTGTATACGATGTCCTAGTCTTTAAGCCCACACATGGTGCCGGCTCTTTAGATACTCATTCTCGGACGTATTGTGTAATATCTACTAGCTATTCCTTATTAGATACGTCTTGTGACTAATCTTGAAAGTACTCACGTCCAAGTACTTTGTTTGTTAACTCTTGACTTCGTAAATAGCACAAGTAAACATCGAGTTTTGACTTTCCTCCCTAATTAAGGCAGCTTTGCGACTATTTGTTTCCATAACAATGAAGGTATTGTCGAAACCTTATCCTTTAGAACTGACTTGAATTTTTGTTGTGTGCAAACAATCCTACTTAACAAGTATTCCGAAAGTTTGTAGCGAGGCTTGATTTTAGGCTTGGAAACGTGCTACAATATTGTAGTGTAGATGACAATGTGAAACTTGTGTCGTACCAGACCTGCTCAAATTTACTGCCGCTCGTGCAAGTTGCAAATAAACATTTTCGTGAACATAAAGGTGGACTAACTGCAACACTGCATCAGCAAACAGAGGAACAAAGCCAACAAGAGTAGTCAACTCTGCCGTCACGCGGTAATTCAGCTAATTCCACAAATTCGACACTACACTACCGTACTTTTAGTTCACTGCTATGTGAAAAGTTTTGTACCGCGCTGGAAATTAGATGAGGATGGAAAATCCTGACGAAACGAAACGCGGTAAAAGGGTTTTGCGAGGCTGCTTTATTATCTTTAATTTTACGGACTAAAGTTTTATGCTGCAAATACATACTCGCAGGTTGTAGATACTACTTGAGTCACTTGCATCGCTTTAAAAGTAGTGAGCGCATTTCATAATATAGTTCAAAGACGTTCTACGAAGTCGATATTCATTCATTAGAGCTCGTCTAAACGCGCAAACTAACATTGCGTCATTGCTGCACTGGTCTAGTTATAACGACTTGATCGCTATGAATTTCAGAGCAAAATAATTACACTACTAATTTTTCTTGGAGTAATTTTTATATTAGCTGACTAATCAGTGTCAATACCTATTCATTAAAGAGTAAACGAATGAATAGGTTTGAATTGGAGTGAAAGTTAATTGACTACGACGCCGTATAAATGCCATAAAATTGGTAATCTATCTGCGTAATACTCTCTTGTAGGGATTGCTTACAAAATTGCTCTTAGAGATTAGCAATTCAGACTTTCCTCCTACACAATAATAGGTCGGGAAATATTTTACCAATATTGTGATGTCGGTAGACCTCAATTTATTAAACTGAAAGCGTCGTCCATTAGACCGCTTTCAGCAAAACTTTTGTTTTTCCACCTTTTATCATTATTTATTTTTAGTTCGAAATGTTTTTATTTATTTACGGTCTTCTATGGATTCACAGAAATCGGCGTTTTGCTCTCCGGGAAGTACAAATAGATTTCCGATTGTATTTTTTAAACCCTACGCTTCCGGGCTCGATGTGTGCTTTGATCGAGTCATTTAAATATCAATTCTACCTACGTACAATAAAAGAATAAGTAGAAACCGATCGCTTTTTCTACCAGCAGCTATATTTTCCGATAAACTATTGAGTTGGTACTTATTGTGTTGGTAATAAAATAAATAGTTGCCCTCGTGGGCGCGGCTGCACAGTGCACACAGGATCTGAGCTCTATTGATGCAACTTGCACTCATGTGAAACGACACGCCTAGCTCTGCCAACTCGTGGGGGTCCGTTGGGTACCTTTGATATTTCATTGTATGCTCTGATTTAGGTGAAAAAGAACTATGATCTATTGGAGCAGTTTCCGGTCCTAATTTTAAAGTAGAAAAAGCAATGAGCACAACAAGTTGCGACCTGGATATAAACATTAAAGTGTCCCTTTCCAACTAACTAATAAACTTCTATGTCCATCACAAAACTTTGATGTTAGATTTGCAGGTTGATATTACTATTAAAGTACAAAGTGTATCTATTGAAAAGTGCAATGAAATTACTCATTGCGGTTTACCTACGTTGATTCAACAAACATTTTTCTCAAGGATCACATAAGTCATCGAGGTTCAATACCAATTCATCCTATTAAGCAATTAAATCCTAGCTAGGAATGCGGTCAGAATAGATGAAAATGACGAGTAAATAGTTCTAGGATATCGACAGGTTCTGTCCTTGGAAGATGCGTCAGAGTTGGCATGATAATAAACGTAATAATAACGCAAACAAGGCGACAGACGTATTAATAGCATTTAACACTGATACATGAACTTTAATCGATTAACACATTAGATTTAATCACACGCAATGGAGCTGCCCATTAAAAGATACGGTTTAAAAAAAGAAATACCGTTGTTTACTTAACAACTTACTGTGGCTGATCCAAGTATTCACGACACTTTACATATCCACTTAATAATATTCAAAAAAAAGGAACCTTTCCAGAATCATTATTTCTTCCTTAGTTAAAATACTGAGAACAATAACTAAATAACCTTAAACTCCTTATCACCGTATCCGAAATTCCTTTAGCATATCAAATTCATTTGCGGCGGAATAGTTAATCATACTCGTCGAACTAAAACGGCAGTTCGTCAACTGTTCCGGGCTCTTTCATTAAAATTAAATGCCGTCAGCGTCCGACCCCCAGAGTCGTGTTACCGATATGATATTACCACTATTTTCGTCTCGGACTGGGGGCCAATTCGATTTCATGGACTAACCGCTGCCAACGCCAACTGGCAAGCTTACCTGCGCCTTTGCGCTCGTATTTTGCTCTCCTCTAGTCCACCGCGGTAAATTCCAGGTGTTAGCTTGTTTAGAGAGCCCTTTACCCTTCCTAACGAATGGCGGGTCTCTGTCATGAATACAACTGGATCCTGGATAATGGAACGCTCGCTTTAATCCCTGTAATAGTTTCAGCATCACGATTTCACCGACGTGGACAAATAAATTTTATTTCGATCCACCGACGCGATTGGACCCACACTTCTCTGTCGATTGCTTTTAAAATTATAGGTACATGTGAAACAAACCATTTTACGGAATGGAAATTTCGCGCCGCTGTAAAATCATGAATTAGTTATTGATAAATATTCTCGGAACAGTATTGGTGGCTAAATTATGCAACGATACTGTTTTGATTGGTCGCCGCAGTTTTTCCCGGCTGCACACAATATTTGCATATAAATGAACTGCCGATATTGGTCTCTGCCAAAGCTGCTATATTTAGTCGTGGTGTGAAATAGAATTTTACAAAGGAAATTATCATACAGTAAAAGCTCCTTATTCGCGCTTCCTTCATTCGCGTTTTTCCTATTCGTCGATTAAAAAATTGTGTCCCAATACCTGTATTCGCGGAGAAAATGTCGTTATTCGCGGATTTATTGCAAACATAGGATGAGATGGGTTCGAACTCATAGAACAAGATAAATGACATTCAGGAATTGCTTGAATCGCAAAGTGAAGATTTGACTGAAAGCAACTTATTCATGGTTTCTGTATTCGCGGCACATTTATGTAACGTATTCCCCGCGAATAAGGAGCTTTTACTATAAATACGCGTGTTGTCACTCAGATAATACAATACTTGACTATCTTTCTTTTGGACAACATCCTTTGACAAAAAAAAAATAAAACGATAAAATGAGAAATCCACAGTACATAGGTACTACGTAGTACTAGTAACTAGAAAAATCTTGTGATTATTTTGAATTGGTCACAGATTTTATTCACGCTTTATATAGTTTGTATCCATAAAATCGATGTTTGATTGATTTTCGTTGTAAAGATGCATAGGTACATGTTTAATGCATGCGAACCTATCCAATTTGTGCCAGCGCTCTCCGCCGCGTTTTATCCTATTCAGCAAATGCGTATCCCATGACCATGACCATTCGTATGGCCCCACATTTTATACTGCGCATTCGCTTTAATAAAGTCCAGGGGCACTTTATCATCAGTTCAGATCATCTCCACCAGCTATCCCTATTTCGTATTCAGCTCAGCCTCTGATAGCCTTGGACTAACTCGGTTACTTAATTAGTTCACATCCATTAAGTATCACCATTCCACTCACGAATCGCACGTCACTTATTTATGGTCTTGTTGACATTGCCCGTAGAACGGAATAGCTGAGCTTTCTCCACAATTATTCTGTACACGTTAATTCAATATTTGCCTAGCACCGTTCGCGGGACGGACGAGTCGGAATGACCCACATCCTTCACCTTAACCCAGACATATTGAGCTTTGTTACTGTAATAACTGATTTACTAGCCTCAGGATTTCGAATGGTGCCAGATATTTCATTAGTTGTACAGTGTTATTCTCTAGCGTAATATAGTAAACTCGAGGACGAGCGCAACGTCGAGGTGTCAAAA
The DNA here is from genome assembly GCA_005406045.1 of Adoxophyes honmai. Classification (NCBI taxonomy): domain Eukaryota; kingdom Metazoa; phylum Arthropoda; class Insecta; order Lepidoptera; family Tortricidae; genus Adoxophyes; species Adoxophyes honmai. Next base: position 152,335 of record BHDV01010478.1, read on the forward strand.
TTAGCTGTCAAATCGACGCTGTGCTCTTGTACTGGTTGAGCATGTTTTGGTAGAGAACAGAGTAGAAAACTTCCGTGATTTTAATTTTGAGCTGGCAGCTGATATCTCTCATTGCAAAGTCTTATTCAATTATTTTAGGTAGGTGTATTTACTTAAATTGTATATATTATTATGTATTTGGTTTGCTAGTAGGAAAACTTTTAGTGTTAAAGTCAATGCTGGCCACCAAGATGTGGTTGGCAGTCGATTGTTTTATGAATAAATTTCATTTTCGTTCATACCCGTAAGATAAAGCAAATACGTATTTTACATAAACTTAGCAATAAACTTGCATCAGGCCCTACAATACCAGTTCACAATTATCTCATGTTACTTCAGCGTGCGTCTAAGACAACAGCTTCCCTTTATTTACTGCATGGGAGCAAGAATTCCAATATGTTGGTCTACAGTACATACACCACGCTACACACAATATGTAGAAGTTTTGCGTGTGTCAATAGAACTAGTTATATCTGTTGTAATATATTACGCATGTTCCTTGTTTATCCGCGTTTTGTAGTTATTAATGCACTAGTGTTTAGCACTCGCAGAGGAATTTAAATAACTCGTTCTTAGAATGAGTTTGGATTACGCGTAGAGGCATTTTGTCTTAGAAGCGTGTTGTTTAGTAGGTTAGATATGAGTAAATTAAAATTAATCGTCGAAGGCATTATGTCAAATGTAAAATACAGTTAAATACCCCTTAGTACATCGCATTTGACCATTTAGAGCAATGCGTGTAAACTTTAAGTCTACAATCTATTTAGTCTCAGAAAAGTATCAGAACACGAGGATCTGTGGGTCTTTATTTTTAATACAATTCTACATAGTTAAGTGATTCGTTTCTATATAAGGTTATTATCAAAAAAGTGTTGATGTGTTCGTTCTTTTAGCTTCAAAGTTTTGATTGTGATTTCCAGAGACCGTCATGATTGCACCTCGGTTCAAAGCGCGCTCTACTTCGCCAGGTACCAGCGTGTTTGCCTGTCAGTCCGTTTGTCACCTTACCCTGACTTACCTCTTAGTTCATCAGAGTTTTTTTATATTCCCAGTGACAGTTCTCAATGACGATTATGACTATGAGGATGATACCTAGCTTCAACATTTAAGATCATCTTTGAAAACTCCCTGACGTAGAATATTTTTGAAGTAGATGCTATAGTTGTGTGTTAATTTTTTCTTTTATCATTCGTTTTGTAATGCATTGGAAAGCCACTAACGAGATAAGACTCAAAAGTCTCAACAAGTAAATATGTTCCATTCGTGTAGTATTCCTTTAGTAGTGAGCTAGTGTCATCCAAATAGTCAGTAAGTACTCGATTAATACTGAAATCAGTTGAAATAAAGTAACAGTCCGATCATGGACATTCATGTGCAAAGAAAAAAATATTGAAAACAAAACGCCTAATAAATACGCTTTCAGGGCTAAATTTATAGCATTTGTACGAACAAAACCTATTTCCAAAAGTAATAAACGCTGAGCATAAAATATATTTGCATACAAATAAGGGAAAGGAATGGACCCGTAATATGTAGCATATGAATGTTCAGTAAAATTAAAATATCGGGCTACAAGAAGGTAAATGACTGAGTACCTTTTATAAATGATGCATTAGCATTAAAGCGGTAAGAATTTACCTTAGTAGACTTTGTTACTGCCGCAGTTAATGTAAGATTTAAGATTTGCCAAAAGCATTTTGGTTGTAATTCCCTTTTTTATCGAGTTGATGTCCTAGTGTATTGAACTAATATTAACATGGTTTGTAAATGTTTGGTTTGCTGTGTGCGTACATTGATATCTGACCTACTAATTACTGACTAATTAACCTTGTTATGCTATAGCTGCTAGAACAGCTTTTGCCTTTTATAAATACAGTGACTAAGTTGGACTTCAAGAAATCTTGTATTTCTTTTAGCTTGACTATAAATTATTCCAGTGTAACAGATGTGAAATAAAAATATGCCAAGAAGTAACTAAACACAGGCGGTAAAGATATTGCGCAATATGCTATAAAAGCTAAGGAAAACATTCGTTTCAAAATTGTCACGTATCTTGAGACGCGGAAGGTAACTTTTTTGAGATTAACATCTGCTATTTACCTACGAAATAATGAAGATTAAGTTAATGTTTTTGTGAAACCATCCTCCGACGTTCAAAATGCCTCTCTGAACAATGTCTATAAAAATAAATTTATATAGCGAGACGTGCGTAAACGTTTATAAGGCAACTTCTTTTACGAGTTGCTCGACAATCATATCCGAAATAGCCATCAAAAGGCGCGCCGTAAAGCGAGCGTTAGTCCCTACCAACTCTGATGAGGCACTTTTTGTCAACGATAGCGGCAACCATGGAAAATTAACGAAAACCCTTTATTTTACTCTTGTTCGATACTAATAGGAGGCTTGCCGGCGGCGTCGTTCTTTTATACCCGCCCTTTCATGTGATTAATTTTATGAAAAAAATCAAACACATTTTTAACTAAATACATGTAAAATTCTTACTGTAGAGTAGAGTGTAGTGGCCGATGCTGTATCATAAATCTAAAATATTTTCAGTTAAAACCATAACAAGTTTTTGTGATCTCTTTTAGTAATCCTTGGTCGATAGTTAAACAATTGTGCCAATGTAAAGTAATGGCACCAGTAATGGAAAAAGAGCCAGTAATGAACTTTTGACTTTCATTTAATACTTATCTAGTAATTTAATTATAAAATAATTGCATAGATATAACTTCCAGCTTCCTCTCTTCAGTGTCCAGGCATAACATCTGCCTCGAGAGAGATCTCTATTGGAGTCTTTTCCTACATAATGCATATGTGTACCTCTGATCTTGAAGTTAAGAATAAAGCGTCCATTAGTGGTGCGTGTCAGTTTTAAGTCTATAACTGTCTATAGCCGTTACCTTAGGTCCTCGTATTTGTACATACATACTTCTACATATATCACTCAGCACTTGGTTAGTTCATCTCTCGCAAGAAACAACCCGCCAGCATTTTTCTTAAACAAAGCGCTATCCGGTTGAAGACAGCGTTTTGCCTAGCGAGGTACATCCACCATTGTCATACTCAGGCTTGATTTAAAACCGGAGTGTAAATTACATCCACAGCCGAAACAGCCTCCTAGGTACCCATGTAATCCTCGTAATGCAAGGATAATTTCTCCGGTCAGAGTATTTGGGGTCCCATTATGTATTAAATTAAACAGCCAGTTTGTGAGAAATTGCTACTTAGTTGAATTTAACTCCTTTGGCAGAGGTCGGATTTTCTTACCTACTTTCTCAGTGAATCTTGAACATACTATAATAAAATAAGCCAATAATAAACAATCATAGTAGCTTAAGTACTACTTTTTAGCAACTTATTTAAATATACTTAAGTACTTACTTCCTCAGTCACTTCTTAAGACATCGAGAACATGTAAAATGAAATCGAGACTTATTATTTTAAGCCTGACACTAAATTGTAATTAGGAATGAGGGCGATTGTTCTCTCCATTACATACCAACCTACCATTGAACCTATTTTAAGCAACCAAAGAACAAAGAAAGGTATCTTTTTCTTCTTAAAATTCCTAAGACTTTGTAGAAAAGCAGGTAACGATGTGAATACGTGTTACATATCTCCATGTATAATTTTATTAAACTAACTGTTACATTTATTATAACGCAATTTTCTCGGAACGGCCCGGGTGGCTCGAACAGCGCACAGAGACATTTCATTAACTAAAATAACATGTTTATCGTTCTCAAAATATTCGAAATTCCCGCCATGAAAATGTGTAATGTTTATGGTTTATACTTTTGTTTGTTTGTGGTATCGGCAGGTTTAAGGTACTAAAATCATTATAAAAACAAAATGCAATAGCAAACGTCCTCTAAAGTCCCATATTTTGTATCTGAAGGAAAATAACCGGCCTACCCAATTTAACACCTACAAGTATAAGACGTTTCGCAATCGTCAATTTAATGTCCCTGTAAAATAAAACGAGTCACCCATATAAAGTTGAACTCTCAATGATTTAACGTTGTCACGGGTTAATTCTTCATCTCTATATGCTGTTTGGAGATGTTAAGGTCAAGTTAGTCTGGTCTTGTTCAACGTAGAACGTTGTCAACGCTCGAATGTCATACGAGTCGTAAAAGTAGAATCAGGGTTAGGAAGTCGCTTCAAGGCAGTCGAAGCTATCATTTTTTTACTGGTCAACACGCATTAATAACTTCATAAATGATGTAAGGAGTTGTGGGTTACAAAAGAACATTTTCGTTCTCGATTCATCAAAATATCGTCGCACGTCGTAAAAGAAAAAACATGCCGACGCTGTGTTTATTATTCTAATGGAAGAAAAAGTGGTGTTCAAAGTTGATACGCCTACTTACCTAGAAAATTTCGTATGTTGCAATTTATTAACTAAAAGAAATAAGAGAAAATGAAATCCCAGGAAACTGTTCAGTATTTCATCAAACAACCGACTGCAAACAATGGACCCTGTGAATGGATTTCGTTCGTGCAATGGTAGTATTATATCCTTTTATTTATGACCACATTATAGATTTAAATTTACCACAAATTGCGCAAGGGTACCGCTGCATTAATTTTATTAGGGTTTCCCTCTTCAGCGGATTTCCCACTACTGGAACCTTTTTAAGCCTCTTATATGAGCTACTTGTTTGTAAGCCCATTCTTGCGGCGTTAAGTGTGGGTTGGTAATTTTTTTATAGTTTTATGACTCTAATTGTCATAATTATTAAAAGGTATTGTCGCGTTGACCTCGTTTGAAAGCAGGAGTTATGTTTGATTCGCACGATAGAATAGAGAGAGGTGGCATACTATGCTGTTATGGTGTTTTTATGTTTGTTTAAAAAATGTCTGCCAATCTTTGCATCCGTTGGTCTAGAAAACATAGAATCAGATAATTAGCCAGTAACTTCTATGTCTACGTAGACATCCTTGGTTACATTATTGACGATTACCAAGAATCTCTATTTATTTCAAAATGAAACGTAGCCTGTGTCAATTCGGAAGAATGTAGAGCATTCTAATACTGAAATATTTTTTTAAATCGGCCCAGTACTTTTTGAGCCTATTCACTACAAACATACAAAAATACAAACAAACAAATCTTTCCTCTTTATAATATTAGTATAGATTGAAGAAAGAGCACGAACTTCAATTTTCACGGTATAACCACTTATTCTACATTAGGTACGGGAAGGTATTTATTATTTAACTTTTTAGAGTTACCTACACACTTACTTGTGTCGAGCGTCCCGTCAGAATATTAATGGCGCATAATAGGTTCTGAATACTTGTTACAACTTTTCCCATTACGTCGTTCAGATTTAGGTGTACCGAGAAAAAAATGTCTTTGACGAAGAAAGGCGCTCGCTCAACTCAATGAAAGTTTCCGCAGCGATGTGAGCGGAGCATGGGATTATTATTATTCAGCTTCATGGTATGTTACGTTTTTGATCAAATTCGGAAAAAAGTCTGTATAATTTTATGCAACATTGCCACTCTAATCTTCGTCTGAGATTTTTTTTTATAGTCCTGAAATTTTTTCCGTGACTTCGTGGTATTCCTCAAATGTCACAGAACCCCAACCGTTAACAGTATCTATCTATTTATCACCTGGCACCCGTTCCTAATAGACGTCTATGCTAACAAGGCACATACCGCTGTCACTCTGCGTTAGGAAACGGCGGTACCTAATAAACAATGCATCCAAGTCGGTAATTTAATTTGCGGCTAGGGCATTCTCGTTCAACATTCATGAGGCAGGACGTTGGGATTAAACGCGAACACCCTGTTTTTAAAGTAACACTTGAAAGCCTAAACCACAAAAAAGGCAAAGGTCTGAAAAGCGTGCTGATTGTCTACTTTTGTCTAACGATCCCAGCGTAAAAGAAAAATATTCAAGTGACACTTGTCTTGATCTATATTGTTTATTTTCTACTCAACTGTCTCCTCATTGTAATGTTTTTCGCGCATGTAGTTATTGTTTCGTCAGTTTGTCCCTTTAGAGTCGGGATTCAAATTGTACGAACTTGTACTTGAGATGTCAAATCGTCCTTCGCTTTCAATGGCATTGCCAGAAAGACTCTTCTGTAACCTGTCCAGTGTTTACCACTTTATTCGACTATCCGGTTTACTGGAATTAGTAAAATGTTTCTCTGTAGTTTGTATATTTAACGCGTTTAGGAGGTGGGCCCGCCCTAAGGGAGGACAAAAGAATCGGTTTGCCTGAAAGCCCTATTGTACCTGTTATTGTTTGCGCGAGACGAAAAGCGAGGCAATCGAGAGCTTTGGCCTTTTCGTATGTAAAAGCTACTACTGTCTTAATATTTTTTTTAAAGCATGCCACGCTTTCCCTCTTAAACCCAACATGACTGAAAGAAATAAGAGTCGAAATAGCTACTGAATTATTCTGTTGCACAAAATTGTTAGAATATTCTGTCTTCCCGTGCCACTCTGATTTTTCCTCGTATTGTTGCGATTTTTTGCTGTCAATGTTAATTCCCGGGTTTTGCTTTCTAAATATACAAATTGTAGATACCATTTGCGGTTGTAGATTATTGAACAAAACTGGTCACTATTGCATACTGAATGTTTTAAATAACAATGCGTGTAAACCGTGAAACTTTCAGTCAGTCCAACCAACCAGTATCCCTAAGTAAAAGAAAGGAATTCATTATCGTTTTAAAAATGCTGCTATAAACGAAAGGTCGCTATCATAATGTCGGATAATAAAGCGGAGCATTAGATTGGGCAACTTATCATACGTTTTTAAACCGCTCGCGTACAGCGTACGTAATTAGTGATATCAGTTCTGTGAATGGTGAAGATAAAAATAGCGAGCACATGCTTGTTCGCCGCCAGATGCCCTGCGACCTTACGCGCGGCTCCATTTTATAACATTACACATTTTACACGAACACGCCTTTAAATATCGCCGGTGTTTCACACAACATTAACGTTTATTGCGGAGTAAACGATCATTGTCTCGTGCTGCTGGCTGTACAACCTTGGGGCGTAACACAGATACTGTTTATCGATACATTGTATTTTCATTTTATTTACCTACTGCGTAACAACATACCTACTTTATGACTAACCGGCGCATACAAGTAACAGCGCTCCTATTGTCTGAACGTACGTATACAGTTTCTGGAATCAGGCTCGGTTCGGATCCGAATGCTGAACATCTGGTTTGCGTTGTGATTAATGGAACGTTATTAAACCCCCAGTTAGCCGTGAATACCTAGCATTGTGGGATGCAGGATTGACCAAATATCATGAAATGCTGATCGCGTCTAATGACATGCTCAATGAATGGGCAACAGTATCGGATGGCTGTCCATGAATGCAGAAGCGATGTCTCTCAGGTTGAACCGCGGACCGTCGCTAATTATTCACAGAAATGTTTGTATCGACAAATTAATTCAATTTACTGCGGCTTTTGTCCGCGCGAAAAGTTTTTCATCGGGCTTAATTAAGAAAGCTACTCAATCGACTGAAAGAATCGGAGCAGCGCCGCTATCTAAAATTACTTTTATTAATTTGCTCAACCCTTTTCATCTCTTTTTTTTATGCTGCCGCTTAGTAGTTCAATATATTATTATTAAATACTTAGTTAAAACGATGAAACGAGTGCGGAAACTATAAGCTTTACCATTATTATGATTTAAAGGCGTCGCATCTGGTCGCCCAATTATTTATACGTTCATTCATTATCATTACGCTACTCCTTGCGATCCCCGGCGGCGACACTAACTTTACAGAGAAGCCAATGCCCGACAAAAGTCTCTATTATTTTTATCTACGTACTGTTTTCAAACTAGAATAAAACGTAGAGACGTTTTTATTTCTTTAGTTTTCAAACAATAGATTTTACACGTTTTCTTTTATGATATTCAGATGTAAAACTACTCAAAGATTTATAAATCTGAAGTTGAAAAGAACTCTCGTTATTTCAGTGCGTTTAACACTTTTCAATCGCATCCAATTTCTACCAAGACAATGTAGACTCGGGTAACCACGGCTGGTTTTTGAAGCTAAAATTTCTCTAAACTCCGTAGTTGATGTTCTCGTAACTAAACCCTGCGTTGTGTCGATCACGAATAAATTGAAAAGGACGGCGTTTCATCTCATTTGCGACTGAAATATTATTAGAATCTAGATCGTAACTGGTTGTCATAGATAAAGAAATCTCTTCGCTTTGTATGAACAAATAGTTAGAAACATATGTAGCAACGGAACCGTAGGTAAAATAAATTTGATGTGTGAAGATTGTCTAGTCATTAGGAGAGCCGAACGACGGAAATAGCAGTATCTATTCGAGACACTCAGATGTGTGTCAACGCCGTAGCTATTTTAACAGTATTTCATTCAGAATATAGCTACACAAAAAACAACAAGTTTTGTCGTAAACTTATATAAAAAACATTAGTTTTGTGACAAGACAGTGTTGCTTTTGGTGTAAATAGTAAACAATCGTAACTTTGCATTTGTGTCGCGGCATATCGGCAGACACGAGAAGAGATATTTCTGTTCCAAAGATACTCCCAAATTAACTGTTGTTTCTCGATCATAATTTGAACGCTAATTGTCTTGAGCTTAAGATTAGATAATAAAGTGGAGCACATGATTCACAAGGAGGTGACACAACGCGACGCCGTCTCAGAGGTCAGAACACCTGAACACTTGGCGCGGTGACAAGTTGCATAATCCTCGGACACGTTTACCGCGAAAACAGGAAACGAGAATATAGAATTAGTTTAAATAAACTTTAAATCGATTCCAACCGTTTTTAAATCCGTGATTTACAATAAAATACAACGCAAACCGGAAGAGTTACATTGCCTGCTGCGTTAAAAGGTTAAAAGTGTTTGGATTGTGCACTTTCATATTGTATTTGATCTGTAAACGTATGATAAGATAGTGGCTATTAGTTTAAAAAATGATAGTTGCCTTAAAATCTAATGTTTGCTTTTACCTGAGTTTTAGTTGAAGGTCAAAGACCTTTGAATGCCTAGCAATAGTTCTTATGGTTTGCTGGACTTAGTGTGAATTTAGGTCAGATTAACGTTAGTCAGGCCCTATTTCACCGACTTGACAGTAAAATCACTGACATTTACTGTACAATCTCTACGAGAGCGCTATAGATCGCTTAAAAGTGACGTAAAGTCACTTACAACAACAAAGAAGAGGGTTTTTGTAAAAAAAAAATCTTAGCGCGCATATTTGTAGATTTGACGGTAAATTTTACTAGAACTAAAGTTGGATTAGGTTTACGCTACAATCGTAATTCTATTCAAGACTCTACTAGAAAATAATAGTGATGATTGTCATCACGTTGCTGAAATAGTGCCCTGTTTGCTTGAAATGATTATGTTAAAGTGACCATAAACCAACTTGACCAGAAAATGTCGTCAGTAATACCTACAAGGCTTTAAAATTTGAGTGAAAATCGTTACGAAACTCATATTTATGCAGCAGCCTCCACTTTCACGGTGGTACGTTGGTAACGGATAAAAATGCACTATCAACATTGACAGGCTTTCCCGAAGCGAGTCGGTTTCAACAATATTTCCCATCCGGAATTTTCGCGAAAAATCGTGCCGTGAAAATCATAGCTCCCGTACCACACCCACTACGAAAACAAAAGCGGTATAAATATTCTGATAAAATATTCGATCGTGTGCTTCACACTGGATTAAGATTTATGATTCTCTTGCCACGGTGTAAGTATTAATGATTCTGGGGAGGTAGTTGGCTATAGGTTTAACGGTTTCTCGTGTCTACCATTACGTAAACGCACTCAAGGTAAGACGGCATTCATCAATGTTAATCAGTGATTAGGGAAATCATTTCTTATCACACGCGTTAAGTAATACACTTCACAAGTTTTCATTAAAACTCCTTAACGTCGAGGCAGTAAACGAAAATAATTGAGGACAAGAAATATTTTTGTTGTAAATGTGAATGTAAATTGGTATTAGGTTTAAAATCATTACCTACCTACCTACTTACTGACTTAGTTATTGATAGCAAAATTTTAATTAATGGTTTAAAATGCCTCTTATCGCTGTAAGTGCCTATGTAAGTGGGTTTCCTTCTGTTAGTATAGTAATTATCGAGTAATATTTAAATGCCTAAGATATTGGCTACTGTTAGTATGTAATTATTAAGAGCAGCTACTTATTAAAAAAGCCCGACATTTGTAAAAAAATGCCGCCTGCAATGCGCTGCGTCGTAAAGATTTTCAGGCTAAGTGCAAATTAAATACTCTCCCTGTTTAAATACTTGAAGAGTTTTAATAAAGGGAGAATGACTGAGAGCTGTTTGCGCATATTTCTTCTGAGATATACAAATGTGCGACGAATTTTTCGCCTCACATTTTTCGTGATATTTTCTGCACGTCGTCACGTTGTGAAAAGAATATGTCGCGGTGTGGTATTTTATAGGTGCTAAGGATTGCAGTGAAATGTAACGGCACATTGTGACCCATTTCCTGATGTGCACTTATCTGCTACACCTTTTAGGTACATGGCTTTTAAAAGAGACGTCCCGGGTATGTCACGTTTTTTTTGGGTTTGAGGAATAATAAAGGCAGTTGGGATTTTCTTTTAAGGACACTTTATAAAAACTAAGTACACAGGTGATGGGAAAAAGGTGCCGAGCTCGCGTTTTGCGCATAATGAGGCGTCAGCCTTGTCGCAATTTTTTGCCAGTCCTCGTAACTAATGGCCCTATTAGCATCTTCAAGACAATAATTTAATTTCACTCTAAATCTTTCAGAAAAATAAACTGCCGGCCGTTTTTGACATTTCATTGTTTATTTTGGAGTGTTCTTGCTTGGTCATTCTTAAATGCCAGGAGGCGTTAATTTAAACGCCATTTGAGTGTACCTAATCAACTGCAATTTCTCTTCGGGAATTGCATACATACACATACATACATACATACATATTCTCACGCCTGTATTCCCAAGAGGGGTAGGCAGAGCACATGAATTCAAAAATTCAGTGCCACGTTTAGCATTTTCAGGGTAATCAGATGGTTAAACGTGATATTGCAGTGACAGGTTGCTAGCCCATCGCCCACAATACACTAACCCTTTCCCAGAGTCGACTCTTACGACACCCACGGGAAGAAAGGGGGAGGTGCTATTCTAACCCGGCACACATCGGGAATTGCATTTGATATAATACTTAATAACAACACCAGAAAAACCATTAATAAGTCTAGTTTTGCATCTGAAATAGTATTGTTTTTACTCATCTGAATACCTATCTACTTAAACATGTTAATTTTACTTCAGTTAGCTACATACTTGACGCAAATTACATGAAATTCGCTTGGGAGCTATTTTATAAACATCGTGAAGTGCTCGATAATTCGATTGGTTCCTGAGCTGGAGGGCTCACGATTAAAAAGTTAAAACATATCAGTCGGCTGCCGGGTTTTGAACTGAATATCGATTATAATTTTAATGAATTTGGCATCGTATGCATCGTACATAGGGTTGCCAACCCTACTATATAATATAGTATCCTACTATATTAGGGGTCCAACTGCTATATTTTTATAAATAAAATATAGTAGGCAAAACTACTATATTTTTATCATCAAAGTCGCTAAACTTGGTTTCTATTTTTTTATCACACTTTCAGAATATTTCTGAACGAAAATGTTACTTACATTTACATACACCCCGCAGTGCTTGTATTGCTTTGACAATTTCTTGAAAAACAAAAATTTGTTAATGAAAGCTCAAAGCAGTAAAAAATATATGTTTAAAAAATAATTAAATATTATTTGAAACCTACTATATTTTTTATTAATAATTCCCGAACTACTATATTTTTATGGGTTCTGAAGTCAAAACTACTATATTGGGTCCAAAAAAAGTTGGCAACCCTAATCGTACACGAAGTTAAACGATCGGTTTTTGTTTTTGATAGTTAGGTTAGACTGGTAGTAGGTAGGTAGGTAGTATATTTCTTCAAAACACGGTGTTTGTAAGAGTGACTTTCCCGAGAAAAATATATTTTATAATTTTAGGAGCCATTTTAGGTGCCTATATCGAACTCAGTGTTTAATAATTGCATAATTTTGAATAATTTTCAGATATGTATACACTTGTTTATTATGATGACAGGCCATTACATACCTTCATTAAGTAAAAGATGGTGATAAGAAGATAAAGATAATGATATTATGAATTGATTTAATTGATTTCAAAGGTAAAACGCAGGCGCGTACATTATGCTATAGTGACTTATACTAATATTGCATTTTGGTAAGAAATAGAAACAGTTATATCTAACTCCCGCCACGAACAAATGAAAATATTATTGGCGTCTATCTCATGGACATTATCTAATTTTATCTAATCATTGGGGGCTCGGTGAATGCTGGCCGAGGCAACAATGGTAATTAAGACCGGATTAATGGATAACTCGTAATGATAGGGTAGACAAGGTGTAATTATTTTCAATTGATAGAGCATGTTTTGCGTTATTGGCCAAACTCGTAGTAAGACCGTGCATGATCTGAAATTGCTTCAACGGCCGGAAAATTACTGTTGTACTGTCAAGTTCCAAGTTGGTAGGTAGGTGCTGGTTTAATAGCTTTATAAGCAGTGGAACAAATACGTACAGTTAGGGATGGCTTTTCGTTGATTTACAACTTGATTTAGATACAGCATTCGTCACAGTTAACCAGAAAATATAACATGGAAAAGTATTTTACTACAACACTTTTTTATTATTCATTTGAAACAAATCTTCCCACTGTCATCCGTTGGAAACGATGGCTGGGGACTAACTCAGTAAACCGGAAAATTATCGCGTAAACTTTATATTTCTTTGTTAAAATTCCTCCGCCTCAAGTTTGAAAAACATTTCTAGCATTTAATCAAATGAAAATTTTCTTGTTTACCTAACTAAATGATACTTTTTGCGAGCTTACTGGCTAACTTATACCTCTATAACTCAATAGAGAAAAGTCAGTCACTAATAGTTTCAAAAAAGCAACTGTTCAAATCTTTTTGTCAAACACGAGTGCGGAAAGAGCTGAGAGGAAAACAAGTTGTTTTGGGCGCCTCTGGCACCGTTGCCCAAATGCTAACATTGGAAGGAGTTTCATAATTAAATTAGGGGTGCCGTAAGTTAGCGAGGCGGCGCGTGCGACGCCGGCGTGCGTCCAGAATTCCTAATGCTGTGCTTGAGAAAAATACCGCCTGTGTACGGTTTGCAATGCTACGTGATCTATTTTGCTAATGATTATTATGCATTAGTATCCCCAGAGATCCCTTGATAAGCTGAGTGGGTTAAAAAGCGATTGAAGTTTGAGCGCTGCTAATTTCTAAATCAAACTTTGGAAGTTTTGGTGGGCTTGCGGAATATTAAAAGAGGGATTTGATATTTCGAGCACGTTAATATTGCGTTGTAATTTATCATCTTGTTGACAAGATACTATCTTGTCTATACACTGTCTTTGAAATACGTGCTCAGATTTTTGTAATTTACTTACCAACGTCTTTTACATAGTACATAGGTACATACAATCACGCGTATGTTTCCAAACGGGGTAGGCAGAGCATACGAAATGTGAAATAGACAAAACCATGATTATTACCATTTCACGCTTCGCGGCCACTTCTAGCATCATTTTAGATTTGATAACAGGTGGAAGAGGTATAATAGTGTATAGTGACCTACATCTTTTGAAGATCAGAAATCGACATAAGTGCATTCGGCACAATGTTACTTTTGCACAGTTACGTAGTTGTGTGTAGGTACACTTTTTGTAGAGTTAGCGCAGATATCTAGTCTTTTTTTCGAAATGCAGTTATTTGAATTCGTTTTGAATGTATTTTTAATTTATTTGCGACCACTCAATTTCATCGACTTTGATGTCGGCGCACGCTCCCAGGCTTTTAGATAAACAACCAATTATCTCGCTTCGATTTAATCCCGGCGCCAGCTATGCGATCTGGAGTTTGTTACATATCAACATTTATTGCAGAATTCTAACGGCGGCCTCGTTTTGTATGAAATGCGATATATGTTAGGGAAGTTGATGATACAAAAAGCTGGATATTCCGAGATTGAAATGCATGGGATTTGTTCCCGCTGCTGCTAGTCTAGTGTTGCCACTCGAAAACAGCCGCGAGCGCTGCGTGCAAACTGACGGAAAAACTAAACCCACACGATTTTGATTAAAGAATTCCACGAAGAGGTTTATACCGGCGTACGGTAAATACAAATATTTATGCCAGGATTCACGCTGGGGTGTGAACTGTGATCACATCACGGACTAAATAGGCTTTGCGATTACGTCGCCAGTAGGGAGTGCCGCCACTAACCCAATTTGTGCAAAACGACCTGCTAAACATACGTCGATTCTGCTCCGCTGAGATTTATTGCCGGATCGTAAAATGCAGCACTATGTAAAGCCCTCAAATTGATTGGAATTGACGTATCAACGAGCCTTCAAATTTCAATTCGATGATGAAATTGATATACGAAGGCTTTCCGGGCTCAAATTTTCTTATTTTCCTACAAATATATAAATACTCACGCAAGTACAGCGATCGATGATTTTTATATACGTGACAAATCACGTCACCTGCGTATCCAATACCTACTAATGCTGCAAATATCCGCATACACCTCTACCTAGCTCTTAATGTTGTAACGCTAGCAAATGTTTGGTGTTTGATTTATTTGATTTTGACTTAATTGTAGATGTGTTGCCTGTTGTTTAAGATACTGACTCGTAAACTACTTACTTACTTAATTATTTTGTAAATGTTTTTGAGCTTAAGTATTTACTGCAGAAATGTTTAATGTACCTAACCATGTCTATATTGTTTCAAATAACTTCGTGAATAAAAACATACGTTATCATATCAATCATAAATTAACCTTTTGACCGCCAAGGCGCGAAGTGAAACGCTGTGCTCCTAACGCCAAAGACGTGAGTCGGCTCTTAGATAATGCTTGTTTTTTTTCGAATGGTGCTGTATTATTTTATTTAAATTAGGTATAAAATAACTTACACTACCTATAAATAAAGTAAACCTAGAAAAAATGTTGCAGCGTTTTATATTTCAGTTCTTTTGCAATAACTTCGACGCACCATTTAACGTCGTGGCGTCACGGGCACTGACTTGCGATGACGTGATATGGCGTCTTTGGCGGTTAAAAGGTTAATCATACCTACATTGGGTTTTCTAATTCTTTTCTTTATTTTCGAGTAGCTACTAAGTATCTTGATAAATCGTGTGCGACACTCAGACATATTTGCAGTACTTACAGTTATTGTGTTGACCGTCACTGTTAGGACGCCAAGGCGTGTGAGCCTAGAACTGGACGTAAGCTCATCTGAGTATCATACACGCTTATCAAGATCTGTACGAGCAAAAATTGTATACGTCACTACTGACTGTTCTTTGTTTTTAGCGGTGTGGAGGCCAGGGGCGCCGACGCCGCCGCCTGCGCCCGCGCCGGCCGCGCGGAGCCCGGGCGCGCCGCCGCCGCCGCCGCCGCCGCCCGTGTGGACGCCCGGCAGCGCAGGACCTTCGCCCCAGACCCCCAGGAAGACCTTCCGACCGGTGCACTTTGAAGAGACTCCGCCCAGCCGCCGCAAATTTGGGGCAAGTTGCTTGGTTTTGCTTGAAACGGCTTGATTGTAGGTGCTTATATAAATAAACAAGTTGCTTGCGGGTCGGTACCGACCGGTGCAGGGTCAACTTGCATAAAAAAAACAGGTAAATCTGAAACCTGTTTCTTTATAAGTGAGCGCACACGACCTGCGCTGGTCGGCACCGATCCGCACATATTTGCGCCCGAAACCTGTTTATTTATGTAAGCACCTTATTCTCAAAACAAGTACCTACCTATAAGTACAACCCTGACATGTACCTATCGTCAAGTCGTCATTGCTAGATTATTACGCATCTTTTTCACTCATTGCTTTGTCACCACTGGGCCTATTGGCGGGTTTTAATGGAATTGAATTAAAAACGTCAGTTCTAAAACGATGCATCGGTCTTATAGCTTGTGATGGTCAATCAATTAACAGTAGTATTTACAGTGAATATTTTAAAAGATTTATCATGAAATAGCATTGCGGAAAGTGAACGGGCGATGATGATTGAACACCATCCATGCGATCAGTTTTCCTCGCTTGTGCTTTAAAAAAAAACACAAAATCGCCAGTAGTAGAGGTGGTTCTACTTTTCTTAGATGCAATTATTGAACGTTGCAGAGCTCTGATCAGAACGGTTGCACGAGCGGCTCGGAGAGCGAGGGGCGCCTGCGGACGAGCCACAGCGCGCCGGCCACCGGGCTGAACTCATTGGGCAGTTCCAGCAGGCTGCCTCGTGCGCAGAACCCCACCGTTACGCTTTTGCAGAAAGCCCGAGGTAGGTAGCAAAGCATTTGTTAGCTATGGTCTATTCTTTTAGGTACTTAAAAAAAGATAAACAAACCAAACCCGACAAAGTTAAAAATCATTACGCTCACCTTGTACTAGACTGCAATAGCTGTAGACTACAATAGAAATTGTAATATTTAATGTAACACATACCTTACGTGATTTTTGACTTTGTCGGGTTGGCTTTGTTTGTTTACCTTTTTTTAAATACCTAAAATAATAGACCATAGGCACGTTTGTTGGTACTGTTTCGGCCATCAAGACTTGTCTGAGAGCAGCTCGTGGGTCAGCGGACATGCAATACCGGCGTTAGGGTAGGGCGTGATTGGGCGACCGCCCAGGGCGCAGGGTAACAGGGCCGCCACGTGACCCCCTTTGTAGTCTATCGCTCTTAGTTGGAGGGCGCTGTATAGATCTCGTCGTCCAGGGCGCTGCCGGCGCTGGTAGTGTTAAAACTGGCACTGTGAACAAGTTTCTTTCGTCTAAGATTGGTTGGTTTGGTGGTCCTAGATGGTTTTGGAGCCTTTAGAGTTCGTATCTATCAAACAAAAATTTCAGCTTAACCATACAATGATTTAATTGAATTCCTAGACCAAAGGACAACCTCTTACATTAATACATGTAAAGCGTGATGTGACTACGTAGTATTGAGAATAAGGCAAGGGAGTAATTGGCGGGTAGAGTTTACTCGAGGCCGTACCCGCACGCATCTCGTCTGGAACCTTTGCTTGCATTTCACCCCGATAGCTCAGTGATCCTCCGTGAAACATCCTCCGTAATTTATTCCACGGGCACACAGCCGTAATGACGACTAATTGCCTCCAAACTTGGAGTAATTGGCTTACGCACTGACGAGTCGCACCCCGTAATTACGGATTACTGAAAACCCGATAATTTCCTGTATTATTCGTGGAAACAGCAACAAGAGATCAATCAGATTATCGCAGTCTGTACATAGTTGTTCGTGTTGATTATTATCAATTATTTCATCGCCTTACGCTTCAGAAGAGGTGGTATAACAGAATTTGATATTAATTAAAAGTTTCATGACTTGGATGGATTAATTGTTTTAGTTGTTAACCTAAGTAGCTATGTGTATAATATTTAGGCTTACAAAACAAAAATAAGAAAAATCGTTGACATAGCAGTAGGTAGGTACGCATCTCACACCAACAAGTTATACAAACCGATTGTTTTTTACAGTCATTTTGAGTTACTACTTTGTTGATGCCTTTAGAACTGTTTTTCAAGTCCTATTGAAACGAGTATGTTTCTGTGGTGCTAATTATTATTCGAGTCTATTTCTATTTAACCAATTGATGATAGGTATAATTTAGTCTCGGAATAACTGGCTCCTTACTCACTTAAGTAAAATTTTCATAAGAGAAAAACGGATAAGAGTGACTTACTCTGCATCTGCGTGATTTACTGGAGTATTTTGTTGAATCGACGCTTACAAATATTAGAAAAGGCGCAATTTCCCCTATTGTTATCTTCATTCCAACAAATGAAGATCATGAAGATTTTGGCTCTTAAAGGTTTTCCTGGCTAGGTACTTGATTAGGGACCCGATGGACGCCCTCCACGAACATACGTCGCTTAATATTCTACGTAACTGTAACCCTTATCTACGAAACTGTTCAGGTGCAGTGAGCCCGTAGCATAAAAGCGGAAAAATATGTGACAAGTTATTATAGACGGTCCGACGAGGGTCAGAAAGCATTTAATACTTAAAGATGTGACAAGGTTGTGGGCCCGCATCCTCCTAAAATTGTTATTTATCTAATAAGTACAAATAAAACCTACTTGGGGATCGTTCAATGGTAGACTTTGTGGTTTACCGACCTTACTTACCTAGATTACCTAGAACCATTCGTCGACCGTAGGTTCAATTGAGGTAAGGGACAAAATACGACTTTTCAGGAGAGCCCGACAAAGTTTTTTTTGGGACTAAAACGCTCATAACTTTTTTTGTAATTAACCTTTTTTTGATTGGATTTCACCCTTAATCTTAGAATTTAGTGCTCTGTCTTCCTATATTATATTAGTTTTAATAATTTAATTAATTTAGAAAATAGATGTCCCTTACACTAATTTATTTTGGAAATCATGTCCCTTACACTAATTGATTTTGGAGATCATGTCCCTTACATCGAATTGACCTCTATTTTGAATCTATTCAATTAATGAAAAAATAATGTAAAAGACTTGTTCTAAAAAAACACGATACAACTAATAGTGTAAACGGCCGACTAAATAAAGCAAATGTAAACGGTTGCCATGTAAGGCTAGTTTCAGATTGAAAATAATCATGTAAGTAATAAGAAAATCTATTGGAACTCTGCATTTCATTCTATGTGACCCTTACATAGAATATTGGTACAATATAAATAATGAAAATAAATAAATAAATAATATTATAATAGTTGGAATCTTGAAATTATATGAATTTATAATTTCTTACTAATTTTAGTAGGCATTAGGGTCATTTTGCATCCAAGTGCAACCCTTTTTGGCACTTAATAATAGTTTAATCGTTTTACCCCTAAATAATCGCAATTAATAACTAGAAGTGATTATTTCTCATATTTTTTTCTGATAATGAAAGTTTTGAATTGTTATTATTGAGTAGATACTTTTAGTCACTTACAACAAACAAACAATAAACGAAACGTATTTTAGAATCACTTGCTCTGTCCTAACTCAAACAATCTTATTATTATTAGTTTTCATTAAGTCTGATAAATAACAGTGACATTACATTACGTGAATTATATCGAAACATCTTGCTTGTAATGTAATTTATAAGATAATTGCACAACTCTAGTTGAAAAACTTTTACTTAACGTTAGGGGACACAATGGTGCCACTGTTTCAACAATAACATAGACATAGAAAATTATTTTCTTCTGAAATAGTTGAATCGGTTTCTTACGTCGAATTCAATAATATTTTTATAATATTACTATTAATCATTATACCACAGCCGTTCCTTACACAGGTCATAGAATATAAAAAAATAAAAAAATAACTGCAATTATTGCAGGTACAAAGTATATTTACACCTGCAGAGGAACACAGTTATGAAATAATGTGATGCCACCTAATATTTATAAAATGACTTAATTTGGAAATTCTACAATAAAATACAATTAAGTGACATAAATGCAAAACATAACGTAAAAGTTAAGAAACTTCCTTTTTTGCCGGGTAACAAAGTGCAAACTAAATACGAAGTGCATCATCATTGTCTGTCTGTCATCATGTTGTCATATCATTGTCTCTTTTCCGCACTGAAAGTCGCCGTAGGATAGAAAAGGACGGCAATTTTTGCAATTACAGGTATCGAGCTTAAAAGTTCTCGAGCTTTCAGAGTAACGAACATCAATTTGGGGTAAGGGACAACTATTTTTAAACATCAGCATTTCGCTTAGTGTAAGGCCAGTTTTATTATGTTTTCTTTGTAAATAAAACATGTACAGGTCATTTTGCTAATCGAGAAGACCCTTACAGTATTCGAAGTTAGTTAGTAACGGTAGTAACACCATTTTGGGTAGCCGTTTAAAAAAAAATTGAGATACATTGTTTCTGTGGGGCTGTTTCAACAAATTTCCCTTAAAAATCAGTGAGGTAAGGAACATTTTTTTCAAGTTAGAATTTTTTCGTATACACCATTCGAAAGAGCGGAAAATTCTGAACAAAACTGTATACTCAACTCATTTTCGGTGTTTTGTCCCTTACCTCAATTGAACCTACGGTCGACGAATATTTAAGTAAGTAGGTAGGTAGGTAGGTACCAAAAAGTACGGAACATGCTTAAAGTTTAGTAAACTTGCGTAATTAATTATTTTAGACGAGCTGTTACCCGCGACTTCGTCTGCGCAGAATAAGTATTTCGGATTGCGTGGCGTAGAATAGAACTAATATTATGGCATTAAAATTATCACACAAATAATTTTTGAATCGCATTTGACAAATATAACAGCTTTTTTAACAAACGTCAACGACGTCTGCCCGTGTTCGGGTCGCGCACTCAGCGACGCGTGACGTTTGCCCCGCGCATGCGCGCCTCTTCAACGGTTTTGACAGCGGACGCCAAAGCTCGGAAATGGTAATTTTACCCGACTTACTTGAGAATTATCGTCGTATATTGGATAATTCACAGAATATCATTACAATTTGTAGCCTATGTGTTATTCTGATGTATAAGCTACATTATTGTAAAGTGTCATTAAAATCCATTCAGTAGTTTTTGCGTGAAGGAGTAACAAACATCCATCCATCCATACATCCATCCATCCATCCATCCATACATCCATCCATCCATACTCACAAACTTTCACGTTTATAATATTAGTAAGATGGGTTAAGTAGGTACTCCGTTGACTTAAGAACAACGCCCTCGCAAAAACCATCACCATCCAAAATGTAGGTATATTAGTTTGGCTTCTTTGATTCGACCATCCGTACCAATATATAAATGTGAAAGTGTGTTTGTTTGTTTGTTTGTTTGTTTGTCCGTCTTTCACGGCTAAACGGAGCGATGGATTGACGTGATTTTTTTAGGTAGAGATAGTTTAGGGCACGGAGAGTGACATAGGCTACTTTTTATCCCGGAAAAATTTATGTTCCCGAGTGAAGAGAAAACAAAAATATAGTTTGCTTGATAGATCGATATCAATCGATAAGCGATCGATAGATGATAGATCGATGGCGCCGTGTGTCGTTTGAAACGAGAAGTTTTCTTATAGTTGTGCTTTATATCGCAATATAACCGAGTTACACGCGGGCGGAGCCGCGGGCGGAAAGCTAGTTTCTCATATTTTTCACTTTTTATTTTTATTTTTCAGAAAACCAACTTTCCCGTGGCTCCAATTATCTACAACAAGAAAGAGATAGCGCGCGTCTGCCTCGAGATAGAGCATCACCACCTAGAGGTGATCCTGGTATGACATTTTAAAGTTCTAATCACGCGGTATCGTTATAGCGATATTTATAACGACACGGCATACAGTAAGGTCAGGTGGGGGAAGAGAAACGCAGGCACAGGGGTAAGAGGGCACTACAGACCATACTCACTCATAACTCGTACGAGTTATGGTCTGTGGTGCCTCTTACCCCTGCCCTGCCCCTGAATTTCTCTTCCCCCACCTGACCTTACTGTTATTTCTGCTGCGTTATTATGCATTGTTATTTACGAATATTAATTTTATGGAAGAGTAATCGCTGAAAGTAGAAAAGTACTTAAAATGAATAGTGCGAAAAATTTGAGTTTGTGTTTTTGTTTTGTTAATTTAATTTTTTGAGCGCCAGTAATAAAAAAAATGTCTTGATTTTCAGTTCACGCTCTGCGAAGGGAGTACGCGAGTGAGGGAGAAGCGGATAGGAGCGACTGCGACCGTACCGGGCTGCGTAAAATGGCACATGCCCACGAAAAAGTTGAAGGAATCGGACCCACGACAAAAGACGGCATGCCTGTAGCCCTGAGATCTGTAAGTATGATTGATTATTTTCATCTGTCTGGTCTGGAAAGTTTATTGCGCGTAGAACAAAAGCCCAAAACTTTGATGGACTTATTTATCAGTCAATATTAAGTACTACTTGGCTCAAGTTTATTCGACGACATTATTAAAGGTTCTCTATTTCTTCCGCGGGATGTCGTAAAAGGTGACTAAAGAAATAGGTTTAGGTAAGTATGTTTTAGGCGACAGGCTTGCAACCTGTCACTATTCTACCTCTTCTATCTTTGCAAACCTAAAACTATGCTAGAAGTGGCTGCGAAGCGTGGTATAGATAGTCATACCTGATCATAGTTTTGTCTATATCACGTTTCATGTGCTCTGCCTACCCCATTTGGGAACACAGGCGTGATTGTACATAATTATGTATGTACATGTACTCAAACAGGTAAAGACATAACATTAAAATTGATACCCAATGTCAGCAATCCCAAAGGTTATGAAAAAAATTAAACCTTTTGGTCAAAAGCTGTGTCGTGTAGCTCACAAGGAAAACCAAACAAACTTTTTTTCAAGTGTTTCTGGGTATTCCGTACATTTAACAATTTTTGGAAGACATTCTCTACGATACGATCCAGAAATATTTCGAAAAATGTTTAACGACTAGGTAAACCAAGCAGCTGTTGGCAACACTATCTAATCTGACGTCGGCGTCGTTTCTGGGGGCGTTCCACCTGGAGCCCACAACGCCCTCGCCCACGACCGCAGAATCTACCATTCCACTTGGGAAAAAACGACGCGGGCGTTGTGGGCGAGTGCTTCAAGTGGAACGCAAAACTTGAGCGCCGTGGGCTTCCAATATGGCGGCATAGAGAAAACGTGCAGCTTTGAGGGTTGTTAGTAAATATTTCGCATGGATTGGAGCAAAATTTAATTAAACAGGGATTCCCGTTAATTTATAGTAGCATTTTTCGCAAAACGAATGAGATTCGGTAAATTCATCAAAATCTGATGACATGTGTCATGTGACAGGTGACGTTTAAGTGAAAGCCCACTCCGACCCACCTATATTTTGCGGGCGAAGTGGGCGCGACGTGGTCGCGAGTAATGACGTCATCTGTCACGTCAAATGATTCGCCCACAACGACCGCGGGCGCCAAGCGGAACGCTGAGGAGGGCGATGCGATCGTTGTGGGCGCCTTGTGGAACGCGCCTCATGATTTTGACATTAATTGACATTGACAGTATTGATTTTGACAGAATGACAGAAACTATTGACATTGACATTGACAGTAAATTGTTTGAATAGGAATTCACCTGAGAAATAAATTCTGTAGAATTCATTGTGTCTAAATATTGAAGCATGCGTATTATAGGGAACATTTTTTCATTTGCAGGAAGTCAAAGACCAGTCAAAATGGTACAAGAAAATGTACGACACCATTCACAAAAACAAATACGACGGTGAGTTTTTAGTTCATTATCTGTTACATTATCAGTGTTTAATCCTTTAAAGCTTCAAGTATGTAACTAAAATGCAAAAAAAAACAATATTAAGTTGCCAGCCTATTTAACATTCCCTTACCTTGTTTATTTATTTTGATAAATCCGTTCCTCTTTATTTCCAACGTCGCCCCTATTTTATACATTTTCTTTTTCAGACGATTATGTGACTATTCGGTACAAAAGCCGCCGAGGTGATTATTGCAGAATTTTTTCAAAATTTTCTCACATTGGTGGCTGTATAACTCCACACAAAATGCATATATCATTAGCGCTTTATTTTAACTTATGTTTTGTAAATACTGAAATAATCAGCAAATCAATCGAACATCATTAAGTATTTCGAAATACACTTTAATCTCAATTCTATTGAATTTAGCTAATCACTAATAGTATTTGGTAGTGCAATATTTTAATTGTAGGTACTAAATTTACTAAAGATTTAACATGTGTAGTGGTCAGCCAAAACTTGCCAAGATTTTAATAAGTGGTGGGGGTTATTTTGAGCATCATTTTTCGCAGGTAAAAGTGATGCGCGAACTTACCCCCACCACCTATACTGCAAAACCTAATTAGATTCCAATACACGTCAAAAAAGTGCTGCCATTAAAATGACATATTTGGTGATCGGTAAATTTTCACTTCTGTAAATATTATAGATAGCTGTTTATTTTATTTATAATATTAAAGACAATACTTAATTTTCCTACTTAAATAAATAATCTTATTTAAATACTCGTCGCAAAAAAAGATATTTAATTAAATATTTTTATGGCACAAAAGTCTATATTACAGTGGCAATAACTCAGGGTTTGACAACATTTGGTATCAATTAATACTCTCATAACAAAATAATGTGCGATTACATTTTTAGGAAAAAAGAAACAATTATATTTTTACGTACTTACGTCTTCAAAGGTTATTAAAATGGTTATCTTTTTGTTTATTAATAATACAGATCTCGCTGTCGTCCGCCCGTCCGTTGTGGCCTAGTAGTTTGGACTTTGGATTTGCAAAGCAAAGGTCTCGGCTCTGGTTCAAATCCTGGCTCATACCAGTGACTTTTTTTGAGGTTTATGTACGAAATGTCATTTGATATTCTCAACTAGCTTTTCGTCGAAGGAAAACATGTATGAATGTGAAATTCCTAACCTGCACTGGGCCAGCATGAGGATTATAACCCAGTCTCTCTCATGCTTGATAGGAGGCATGTGCCCAGCTGTGGGACTCCCAGTTAGCTGAAAAAAATCTTACTAATATTATGAATGTGTAAGCTTACATGTTTGATAGTCAATCGCAGAAAAACCTTTTAACTGGTTATATTAGGTTACCCTAGTACACGTATGTAAACTATTCACGCGCAACACATTAACATAGAGAATACTTTATTTATCGGATATGATATGATATCTTAGGCTTTGTCTGACAATTCAATGCTATTAGGCGATTAATGCATAGAAAACATTTGTTAAAATTGGGATGACCTTTATTATATTTGGAAATAATTTAATTTTAACATAATAATTGTACCAAAGGTTGGTTTTCTCTGAAACGTCACATTGTCACAAACGTCAATGCACTGTGACATTCCGCCATCTTTGGCAGTTTTTTTGACGTGTATTGGAATCTAATTAGGTTTTGTAGTATAAAATCTTACCAACTTTAATGCCAACCGCTATGCCTATATTTTAGTTACTAAGTCTGAGCTTAAGGTTGATTGGATATTTTTACTGTTAAATGTTGATTTTGTCCAATATTTTTGTTATATTTATGTTGTAAAATATTTTTTTTTATTTTCTACCTATCTAATTAAACACTGACAAAATCACCATTTACTAACATTCTCAAGGCTTTATGAACCACTTTACTTTTGAACGGTACTTGTCCTGCCCGCAGACAAACCACAGTCCAATATTAAGTATTAATAAATTCTCGCAGGCCAACAACCCCAAAGGGTGATGTCCAACAAGTCCCAATATGCTTACTTTGACCCTCGCTCTGGTTACTTGAGTGAGCCCGAAGGGGGTCTCAGTAGGCTGGGATCAAGTACATGGAGCGATGCATATGACAGTGACATTAACTCCAGTCCGCGTAGAAGAACCACCTCGGTGCAAGAAGAGAGACGGCTTGATGATGCTACTTCGCCATACATGCCTAGTAATAAGTAAGTGTTGTTCCTGATTATTTTGGGTAATTCTTGTACTTTTTGTCTAATTTGTAAATCTAAGTGTTAGAAAAATTATACAAAGTTAAATCTTTCCTATACAAACTAAGTATTGTATTGTATTTATTGTACACAAAAACACTTACAAAAAAACAATTAGCACGAAAACAGCCTTATGCACAAAGGCAAACTTATCCCCGAGGGGAGCTCTTCCAGTTAACCTTCGGGTGATTGACAAGGATATCTTGTCAGGATACTAAGTCAAACTGTTGTGTTAAAAAAATGTAGTAATCTCAATGTTTTCCTAACATTGTTCTGTCATGGCCTGGTAAATTTCAAGGTGCCCCCTTCATGACCCACTTGATAATTTTTAACCCAAGCTGGTTCCATTAGATCAAATATACTTAGTCCATTTTATTAATATTAATATTAGTACTGGCTCCTGATTAATTGAGGAGACACTGCAGTAATTCACTTATGAGTTAACTGATTTAAGTAGGTAAATACAAAATGTGGATGATCCAATTATTTTGCTGTGAGTCTCTATGTAGTCTATGTAGTTTACATTTTAGTAAGAAACACTTTGTAAATTTACCAGATCTGTCCTTATAAACTTCTGTTATTCATTTAATTTCAGGTATAGTACCTTAGCATCAGCTAGAGCTAGTCACGAAGTCTACAAGAATCAGCCCGGAAGGATAGAGAACTATGTGCCAGGAAGGTCCTCAGTTGTAGACAAAGAAGCCAAGCAGGTAAACAGTCAGTTTTCATATCAAACTGCACTATCATGGGGAAATGACTTCATAATTCTTTGCACTCATTAAATTACATTGGTTAAATATGCATAGGTATGGTTCAGTATACCTGATATGATATGATGATTGACTGACAGGGAATTGATATCAAAATATTTTGGCTGACAGGGTTCACATACAAATAGTCTTTTAAATTGTCTCACAATTCAGATAGTAAATCATCATATCACATTTAATCATCCCAATGCAAGTAAATAATCAGGTCAGGCTTAGAATGACCCGTAAGTTTATTGTCTAAGGCTTTGCGCTCTGCCACCCTCTTTAACCGTTTTCCAATGCAGCACAAGTGCAGGCGCATTAGACAATAAGCAGACAGAATAATGAATTTGATCTTAGAGTCTAATTAATAAATTCATCACTAAGGGGCTCATATATCATTAAAGTCACAATGGGTCACAAACATAGCAAGTCACTTATAGAGCAATAGATTTTAGTGGAATACGGAATTCTTATTAGAGAACATAAAACATAATATCACCATTCCAAACTAACGCTTCACACATAAGTACTGAATTCACTATGAAAGCAAAACAATATTTTTCTTTTCTAGTGGTGGGACGAGGTCATGGACATTTTTGATGGGGTACGAATACTTTTTTATAATTTGTGTGTTTGTGATAACCATTTGTATGTCAATTGATTAACATTGTACATTAAAGTAAATAGTGCTGTCTGCTGTTGGTTTTTTAAGTGTTGTAATCTAATGGTGGTGCCAACAGTAACAAGCTAGATGAATTTTCAATGTACTATCGGGAAAGAACGAAAGATTTGAGTAATTGCATTAGGCAGTTGCAATTTCTATAGAATTTTGGCCAAATTCTTATTGGAAAATGTAAACTGATTCTGACAGTTTTGTTCAAAATTGTGACTATTTAATTTTTATCGGGAAGGCCCTAATGCAATTAGTATTGATGCATATTGACAACTGAATTTTAATATTTTAAACTTAAAATAACCAAAATCGGTTTATATAAAGATATGACTTTCAATACATGCAATTTTTTCATTAATTCTGTCCTCAACTACAAAAATGAAGTAAACAAATACAATTTTTATTGAGTAGAGGAGAACAAAGTCGGTAGTAGTTTTTAGAATCAGACTTATAAAAAAAAAAAACATTTATATCCTGAACATGCACTAATGTTTCACATTGCTGTCACGGGTGGCGCACTAACAGTGGCTAGACGACAACTCACCCCTACCCCCCTACACCACATTGCTCGCTCGCGCGATTCAGAAGAGCGTAAGAACCTTAACATATCAGCCTGTGTACTACATTTGGTCACTGACATGATATCACCTACTTCTTACTGGTTGTTTTGAGTAATTGAGAAGTTTGATGTAATTTTAGTTTAATGGAAATCTCGATATGATTGCCACAATAGCGGGTATAAAAAAAGCTAAGCGCAATAATAATTTCATAGCTACTGGACTAGGGAAGTAGATGATTTTATGTCGGCGCATTTGCCGTTTGGGTGTGAATACGCATGCCTTTTTTACGCATCTTTGTAAACAATATTTCTCGATGTTACTACTGAAAGGGTCTCGCCAAAAAGTTTTCGAGAGCGTTCGTTTTAGAAATCTAAACCGATCTCTCGAAAATACACGTTTTTACCTATTCATGTTGTATTTTTGACTTGATCAGACTTTTACGCTTCTTATAATGCGGGCTACAAACGTAACGATATATCGTAGGACACAATTTGTGTAAACCGGTTTGTGCAGTTTTATCGATCGTCTGTAATTAGAAATCGTTGCAACGTTTTTTCACACACGAATGATAAAACTGCGCAAATCGGTTTGCACAGATTGATCGCTACTATAATGTCGTTACTCGTGTAGTCCGCATAAGAAAAGAACGCAGTTACATGCTGATTGATACACAACTACCTACTTGGCAGTTCAACGTCACTTTCCCTCTGACAGGAAACTCCAGCATGTCTTTTTTAAAACGTGATTTTTCAAAATGCCATCTCAGCCGCCAGTCAAAGAGGAACATACGTATAACCTTTATTTTACACAAAATACGTATACGAAAATACGTATAACCTGTTTAGTATGAATATATTTAGTACCAGTGCGACAAAATCATAGAAACCTTAGTGTTATGGATTAGAAAATGTTTCCTTCAGGTTTTCTCTTAAGTCTTACTTCTTAGTTATGTTTAGGTAGCTAATTAAGCATTAGTAAAAATGTCAACGGAAAGATTTTCATGTCGCTGTTAATAAAGTCTATGTACCTATTGATGATTTTGAAATGACTGGCTCATTGGAGAATCATTTTGGAAAATCACAAATCTTGGTCGATAGCTAATTCTTCATATTAGGTACTTACTTCAAAAATTTACGTCAAATATACCGCAGCATGATTGGCTAGTTGCTCGCAGCTTCTATTATACATGTGCTGCTTTATATGTGAAAATGTATTGAGACTACACACATGAACCTTAAACTCTTTGGTATCAATAGTGTTCAGCTGTTCAGTTTTCTATTTGATATACTTATAGGAGAAATAAATTGAATAACACCACAGCCTCTTTATTGAAAACTGAATGGGGAAGAACTAGCATGCACAAATATTTTTTGTGATGATGTGAAGTGTAATCTTCAAATTTAGACATTACATACTTACCTATATGGAAGTAGGAGGTAGTCATGCTAAATATGTTATCTACGATTAAAATTCTATAATGTCGGACACCAAATGTAGATAATGTTTTGGCATAACTGCATCCTGTTTATTTTAATAAATATATTAATAATTTTTGTTTTTGCAGCAAATTTCAAGCACTACATCTTTGCCCCAAGCATCACCCAAAGAGAAAAAGGATATCACATCAGCAATCTTGTCAAAGTCGAATATGGCAAGGTAAACATTATTTTCCCGTTTTGATTATTACTTCACTAAAAGTGTACACTACTACATCTACTTTGTGTCTTGATATTATGAGACATAAGTTCTCCAACCGTTGAGTCCAACGAGAATTTTGCAAAATGAAACATGAACCTTGCTAGACAAAGCAACTTGCAAGAATCAAGCACATTTAAATTTATTTACACTTAAGCTAATCGTCCACTTGTCGGTATCGTACGCATCGGACGTATCGCACGCAACGGATTGTAATATTCTTTGTATAGAAACTCATACAAGTGCGTCCACCTGTCCGCATCGTACGCATCGCATTTTGCCATAATACCTGATTGAATGCGATGCATCCGATGCGTGCGATGCGGACCTTTGGACGCCTACCTTTAATCCACAATCCTCACGAATCTGATCATATAAAATTTCACACAATACAAATTGCAAATATTGCAATGTTCTAATTTTCTCGCAGAGCCCTCAAAGAATCTGGCTACGAATCAGACTCGACGCTGGTATTCCGTCGTAGGGACGACACAGAAGCACCTCTGTCTCCTGCGGAAAGGAGGGCTGCTTACAGGGACCTGCAAGCGGGTGGCGAACCTCCTCTGAGGGGCTTCCGATCCCCCGCACCACCTAGGACAGGTAAATATTTGGGATCTTGAATGTTGTGGTGTATATGGGATCAGAGAAAATTTAAGAGCTAACGCCAGCACTGAAACAGAAATCTTAGGAAAACTGGTTCCTCTTTTAAAAACAGTTTCATATCATCATCATCATCATCATCAGCCTATATTCGTCCACTGCTGGACATAGGCCTCTCCTATGGCACGCCACTCAACACGGTCCTCCGTCTGTCTCTTCCAACCGCTCCCAGCCACCTTGCGTATATCGTCGCTCCATCTTGCCCACGGGCGTCCTACACTACGCTTGCCGAGCCGAGGTCTCCACTCTAGAACACGTCTACCCCAACGGTTGTCGGTTCTGTGGCATATGTGACCAGCCCATTGCCACTTCTCGGCTATGTCGGTGACTTTAGTTCTCTGTCGGATGACTTCATTTCTGATGCGATCCTTCAGAGAAACTCCGAGCATAGATCTCTCCATAGCTCTCTGAGCGACTTTAAATTTGTGGACCAGTCTCACCGTAAGTGCCCACGTTTCTGCTCCGTATGTCATGACCGGTAGAACGCACTGGTTAAAGACTTCTGTCTTTAAACTCTGGGGGATGGGCGACGAGAAGACATGACGAAGTTTCCCAAACGTGGGGGGTGCGAAGTTTCATATAGTCCCTATTAATTGATCGCACAGGAAACAAAATGCTCGTAAATGTCTGTGTTTTCTTCTATTTTATGTTATTCGTTACTGAATTTTGTGACGTGTATGGCATTGGCTCTTAATTTTATAGTGTATTAATTTTAGTGCGAAAAGGATTTAAATGTGAGAATCAAATGTTAGGTATCTGTGTGAATAATCAGACTTTTGATAACTACTGAGCCTTTGTGTCAGATTTTACCGCAATCTTTGTCGCACGGAAATTTACTACGAATATGGGAACTTTTGGCGTTAAAACTAAGAATTTGGTCGTAAATTGCTTTATAGAGGTATACATTAGATACTTTAGCTAGAAGCTTATAAGAAGCAAAATGGAAAGACTGCATTAATTTCTAAGAATTGGGGACATATTTAACATTAAAGCAGATAAAGCAAAGCGTTTCTAACATTTATTGTATGTACTGCATGTCAAATGTCGAATAGACTAATGTACCTTATTGGTGGTGGTAATAACATGCAAACATCGTCGATATTAAGTATTTTATAAATTCTGATGAACATTCTAATCTACGTAGCATTTGATATTTTATTTCAAACTATCAATCGGTATAGTCCCCGGCAAGTTAGATGGCAAGATTTTTTGTAGTTAGGTACTTTTTGTGCTGAAGTTCGCGCATCGCTTTTACTTAGAAAAAAAGATGCTCAAACTTACCCCCACTAGAAAAAATCTTGCCATCCAGCTTGCCGATGACTGTATTACGCTCGTGAGATAACTATAGCCCTTAATCTCATATTACGAGTGGCCTGTGGCTAGCTGTGACAATCAATTACGCTCATGATGATGATACAGGATCTAGTCCAGTATCTAGATATCTAATAGAAGCGGGAAATTTCTCCTCCGTTTTGTATTGTTTATTTATTATAAAGTTGTCCACAACTCGGTTAAGGTCGGCGCATCTATGTGACTCAGACATGGTCTAGTCCACAAGTACTATTGTTGGATTTGCTCGCTCAAGGTCGCACCATAATCACAACCATTCTGTCCGCGTAACACGTTAGTCCATAACGGAATTTATGCGAGGTGAGTCTATATAATTCTAATAACGCATGCCTATTCATCTATAAGATAACTGAAGGTGCTGGGTCTTCAACTGACGTCGTTAAAAGGTAATGCATGAATTAGTTCCTAGTTTAGCAACCTCCAAAATTAAACAAGCACTATTAATTTCCACGTATTTTGTTTGACCACATTTGTAGCATCACTTTAGTAGCAAGAAACGCTTAGAGTCACGAAAATGCTGAAGCACAACCACGTTTTACCCACGTTTAACTAGCACAATTAAAACGAAGAATGTGCTACTGAACAGTGGTTAAAATTCCACAGACGAATCGGAAATAGAATACATTCCGATTTCACCGACACTGACGAAGATAAGAGTTCACAAGAAGTCGCCGCCAATACACGAAGTAATCTGCTATCCCGTTACCAACATTCAAAGGGAAGACACTAAATTTAAGAAGAAACGGCCATCTTTCATAAGTGTCGATGTGCCGACTAGAATTGCCAATTATCCACCTGCTCCTCCTCGAAGAGTGTCTTCGAGGAATAGTAGAACACTGAGACTTGTTACTTCAACAGCGCCTGTGATATCGCCAGCTTCAGTGCCATCGCATTCTCAATCCAATGTCGACTATCTTAAAAACAAAATTAGCCATAAATTAACTAGACAAAATACGCAGATATTAAGTAAACGTGAACCCGACAGCAAACCCCCTACCGATAAAACAACAAAGAGCCGAGTTATGTCCATGTCGGCACCACCAGCTCTTAATAGAAAAAGCAATGCAGTGAATGCGTCGAAAACTTTACCCAAGAATTTGGCAAGCGAAATAAAAGCTTTAGGGACCAGTAGCTTTGGTTCCCCCAGGAAAACTCTACTGCCGACAGAGTATGCGAAACCATTGGATAGCAGGAGCACCGATAGCAGACCCTCGGTTATTATTGAAGGTGGAGCTGGCAGAAGGACACCTATTTCGAATATTTTGGATAAAGTCACGTCAATAGACAAATTATGGAGCGCAGAAAAACGAAATGAACGCATCGAAATATCAAAAGTTAAACCTAAAACTATAGCTAAAAGTAATACGAGTACTTCAAGATTGAGCCCCATTAAATCAACACCAATTATATCCCACCCAAAATCTTCAGTTAATATGAGTTCACACAAAAGTAGGGACATGACTCGTACTGCTGAGAAAGTCCAGAAATATAAATTATCGAGTCAGGCTAAGTCCAGTCCGTGTTTAAACACTAAGCCCGATACAAACAAACCTTCGAAATCGCTACAAGTCTCTACAATTTCGAAATCGTCTACAGGTTTAAATAATCAAATTAAAACCGCTTCAGTCACCAACTTGAAAAAGAAAAAATCTCTGGAAAGTGTTGTTATTCGACCTCGCAGTGTCCCATGCCATGAATCTTGTAGCAAAAAGTCAAAAGACGTCAATAAACCCGTCAAGAAAATATCTAAAACAAAAAGTACCAAAAAGAGCCCCACAAAATTTTCAGATGACTGTGACTCTGCAAGTCAGTTCGGAGATACTTCGAACGATGTATCTAATTTTGGGTCTTTTGAAGATGTAAGGAGGACTAAAATCAGTTCTCAAGATATAAAACAAACTCGCGACGCGATACAACACTCTGATTCCTTCTTTCAACACCTTTTTTTGGGAACGAATCATGTGCCAACAATAACCTGTACATCTCCAGATGAGAAATCGTCCGTTTTGCAGAAAGCCAAAATGTTTCAGTCATTTCCACAAGACAATTATTCTGCCAAATCACTAAACTCATATTTGATACATAGAAAACCTGTTTCCCTATCACGTTTCAAAATGTGGGATAGATATCCTAGTCCCGTGCGCATTCAAAGTCCGAGATCCATTTCCTGGCCCGGAAGAATGTACCAAGAAGTTCGTAAGTTTGATAGTTTGTCAAAATGTGACGAGTTTGGTTCGAATTCTTCTTTAGCTACTATAAGAAGCCGAAGCGAGCCTCCAACGAACAAATTATTCTTCTCGCAAACCTCACGACCGAAGTCTCCTACTGTAATTTTCCATAAAGTTGAGAAACCTGCTAAACCAGAATCAAATCGTAAAACGATTTCGCCATCAAGACTGGTATTTTCTCAAACGACTAGACCAGTATCTCCAATTATTACTCGAAAGATTCCGAAAGTTCAAAGTAATCCGAACGCTGAAATAAGAAAGCAATCACTTTCACCATCCAAAATGATTTTTACGGAAACTGTACGACCCGTCTCACCCGTTATAAAACATCAAAGCACTAAGATAAAACAAACAGAATCAAAGAACGAAGACAAATTACAACCGTCTACCCTTTTCTTCTCTCAGACATCGCGACCAGTGTCTCCAAAAGTACAGAAGAAAAAAATATCGACACCTACATCAAGGAGCCAGTCTACATCGCCAGTTTCGTTCAGATCTCCGTCTTACCGTCGAATACACAATGCAAGAATTCAAAGTGGTAAAAATGCCGAAGAATTTGAACAAAAAAAAGTAATACGAACGAGAAGTGCTGAGGATGCTAAAAAAAGAAAGCCTCAAACTAAGCAAATTTCAAAAACTAATAGTAATCCAAATATCCTAGTGGAAGATCCTGATTACGACGAATATATTCGTGATATGGAAAACTCTAAAGCTAGGTCTGAAAGATTTCGAGAATTAAATAGATATTACACGTATTTAGAAAGAGTTGGTGAGCTAGAAAAAGCAACATCTACGGCAGATTTGCGCCATAGAAGGAAAGATGAAGAAATTATTGACTTCGACCGATGGAAGAAAATTAGAGCGATAGAAAGAGCTGAGGAAGAATTAAACAACCTTTATCACAAATTAAAAACTGCTCAAACCGAGAGCGATGTATTATTTTATCCGAAGGATTTAAAAGATTTCAGATGGAATTACGACAGTGACCGAGGCCTGAGAATAAAAGAAAAATCAGTGGAAGATCTCAAAGAGCAATTCCAACAAGGGAATGAATTCGACTCTCTTGAATTAGAAAACACAAAAGACGTGTATAAGCCTCTTTGGAGAGGGACTAGCGTTGCTGAAACTGCATTCAATATTAATAGAAAAGACGAAATTAAAAAAAAGAATGATATCTCTCCTCATTTACGACCAACAATTATGCTTCAAGATACTTCCATTACAGAACTACGTAAAAAAATTGGACTTGGTAACCGTTTATGGAGTAGTTTATCCATGGAACAAGTTAATGCTTTGAAAAACCAACTCAATGCCATTTATAGTAAAGAGTTGGAATCTAAGTCGGCTAAAGAAAATGATAAGTATTATGTAGAAGTAAAGGATACCAATGAAATCAAAAACTCTACCCTACATGTACGAAGTAATTCACTTAATTCAACATGTTGTTCTCCTATTAAAGAACATGAGTTAAATAAATCAGAGTCTATTGCGGCTATTGCTTGTACGGTGCCATCTGTTAAAGACCTTAAAAATAATGTAAACAAAATTCAAATGAGCCTTAGTGAAAATGAGAAAAGAAAAATGTCTCAAACACTAAGTAAAGAAATTATGAACAGGATGAACAAATTTGATGCTGATCCAGTACTTAACGCTGAGGAAATCTCAATTATAACGCCACCCCCATTAACCATCGAATCAAAAGAAAATCAATTGGTTGTTTCAAACGTATCTTCTGATGTTAAGGATGAAAGTGATAAGTGTGAAATCCCTAGTAACAAAACTGTAACCATACAATCCGAAAGTATTGACGCGATGCATCAATCCTCCGCAAGTGAAACTGAAACGGGAAGTTCTGATGTTTCTAATAGAACCGTAATCTATAGAGGACCCAGTAAAGATGTTAAGAAAAAAGTTGAATATTTTGAATCCGTTAAAAATATTGCAGAACAGACAAATACTGTTTACCATGCCAGGGAGAGTTCTGATGAAAAAGAAAACCCCGGTCAAAACAAATCCCAGATACAAACTCAAGAAAAACAGGATGAACACAAAAAATCACAAATATTTCAGTCGCAATCGTGCACAAATTTCAAGGAGCTTTTTGGAGAAAGCGAAAAGAGCAAATTTATGTCGCTTCCTCCCAAACCAGAAATATGTTCGAGGTCACCTTCACCCCAATCGGAAGTGTACGTGACGGGCCGACGTACACCAGACACGCTACCGTTCTCGAGCGACGAGACAATCTGGCGCAGTCGGAGCCCGTCGCCCGACCCCGAGCGGTACTGGCGCGCCTATCTTAACCTGGCGCGCGCGGGAGAAGTGCGCCGCCTGGCGCGGCGCTTCGACTCGCCCACTGCGGCCGGAGCCGTGCTGCGCCGCCACCGCAGTGACCCCGAACTGTCTAGAAACATACTCAACCATGACAATCCCCGGCGAGACAAAAACAGAGTTTTACCGGTAGTCCGTGTACCCTTACGCCCTGCGAACAGATATATGCCTCATATTGACATTATATCTAAATTAGCAGCTCTCCGAAGGCGCGCCACGCCGCGCTCTAGATCCGCCGAAGAGGCTTTAGAATGCCGGCCGGGCGAAGTCAATCGTATAAGACGCCGATTCGAAACAATGTCATTGCTAGGTCAAATTTACGCTTCTGCGCCCGACATGAGCGAGTTGCGAGATATCGCACCTTATCTTACCGGTCCATGGGTCGCGCATCGTTACCCCAAGCGCAGCGATAACAACAGGTCTCTTAAAGAGACGTCTAGTCTAGTTGAAGGTCGAAAGTCACCCGTAAAGAAAATCAGTAAAAACGTGACTAAGGATCCGGTTAAATTGAGTTCTATTTTGAAGAGCGATGTGTTCGCGAAGCAGGAGTTCAATGCATCAGCGCACAGGCCTGCGAGCCGCTACGAGCCGCCTCGCGCGCCGCCGCGGCCTCCGCCGGCCTCCTGGCCGTACAGGCTCGCTCCCTTCGTCACGCCTTCACGACACACGGTTACATTCCAAGGTTAAATCTTATTTTATCTTGCTGTTCATAAATTCATACTTAGTTATCAACTTTGAGTCAGTGTGTGTCTGTTTAATTTTGGAGCTAAACTTGTACAGATACCATTTTCCGGTCAAAGAGTTTATTGATGGCCACATTGTTCGCGTGTTCTTCGATGATTATGATTGGTGCTTTAAGGAGGTACGGAACGCATAACAAATAAAACTGTTGACACGCAAACATAATATTGAAGAGTTGTTGTTACTTGGTTTTGTAAGTTATATTGCTTGAACCATTTATAACTACATAATTTACGTCTAAAAAAAATATAACTTTGTACTAAACTTGTTTATATTAATGTAATGAGATGACAGTTAAAAAAAAACTTCATATTGGCACCATTCGTCCGATTTATACTACATACTTCTAAAAAGAGCGCTCCTACAACTTTAAAAGCACTTTTTCTGAATTTAGAAATAAACAAATCATAAAAGCGGGATGTGGAATCAATAATTATTTGGCCCTTATAATTCCGTGTTCATTTTTGTGTTCCTTAACATCCTATTTAGTTTTCCTTATCACCCTGTTTTGCCCTGGTAGAGACCGATGCTCCAGAACCACCAAGGAGAACGAACTTTGCCAGCAACTCAGACACAGGTTAGTAATCTAGATAACACAGTAAACACATGTACATTTAAGTGTAACAAATCAGGTCCCGATAAGTTAACCAACATTAGATAAGAATCATAATCATAAACACTCCGTAACCGTACTTTCATTCCGGAAAATTTGTGGGAGTTAACGTGAGTTGCACTTATTATTTAACTGTGCGAATAAAAAACAATAGCCTTTGTTCAAAACAATCGGACTCTCAAGTTCTGTGTCTGGCCGCCGGCGTCAACATACGTGTCGACTCGCGATTAAAACCTCTCATTATAAAATCAGGATCTGATAGTATGAATCAGTATAAATCAGAAGACATTAACGTTGTCATTAAAGATAAATATGTAATTAATAAATTTATTATTTATGCCGGGGATAGCAGCGCAAATGGTTCTAAGACTCGAGTTAATCTCCGTGAGATGCGGTAGTATTTCTGACCCTGACGCGCAAAAAACTTGTTCGTTCGGTTTTTCGATTGTAAACAGTGTGGCCTCCTGCTCAAGTTTAATGGTGATCAGCTATCAAGCCGATGCTACATATTTTTTGTGAGGATGAAGTGCTTTGTGTTTGCTGTAACATATCGGCAAGTGTTATCATCAATTGTTCGCCGATAAAATATTCATATCTTTATTATCTTACCTTCAGTTTTGTGCGAGCTAGCGTTGTGTTCAGTGCTAATAGTGTATGACTAATCCGAGTCGTGCAAAAATGGATCAAAACGACTTAAGAAAATCGCCTGTGACCAAGTTAGTGAACAACCGCGACGTTGTCTACGAAGATGACGGGTTCTTCAGCGATGTTCCTGTTTCCGGATCTCTGTCAAAGTCCATTATCGCTATGAACAAATATGTGAAAACTAATTTACTTTATGACGATAGTGAATCTGACATTGGCGATGCTGCTTACTTTTCCAAAGAAAGCAGCCCAAAAGATTCTATTGCCAAATCTGAAACGGACAGTACAAAAAGCTATGATTCTGCTGAGAAAAATAATCCGCCGTCAGCAGTAACAGAAAATGAATTAGACAACGTATCCGAATTAGTGAGTCAAACAGATAAACTCACCGATGATTATAAATCTATGCAATTGATGGAAAAGAACAAAATTGAAGGAAGTAGTAACTTAGCAGCGGTCGAAACTATTTATAAAGACGACCAGTTTCAATTAAGAAAACTTTCGACATCTATACATAATTTATCAAGTGATCACGAGATAGAAAGTGAAAATCATCAGGAAAAACCAGTTGCACTCGGAGGGAAAACAGTTGATGTGAAAATATCACAAAATCGTCACACGGTGCATGAACCCAATGATTGGGCGAATAGGACTAAAATATATCCGGATGTCTACGCTCCGCTGCCATACAGTGAGTATTCGTTCATAACAATGAGCTGTTGCACTTTTATTTCGACAGTTTTCAATAGCCGCTACGATTGAAATTACATGCATTGTACGCTTGCTGCGATTTTTTTTTTGTGTCAGTCAATGGTTTGTACAAATCGTACTACAATCCTTTCGTGATGCTAAACTTAATTCATAAAACAAAGTACTCAGAATAAAAGTTTGTGTGGAAAATCACAGAATTGTTTGACTGTATTAGTAAAAAAAAATCCTTCTGAAATATAGCTTAAGCATTCATGCATATATCACGGCTTTATTCCCAAATGGGATAGGCAGATCACACAAAACGCTACATAGCATAACCACTTCCAGCATATTTTTTAGGTTATTTTTTAAGTTAAGAGGTATCTGCTTCAGCGACAGGTTGCTAGCCTGCCGCCTAAAATATACCTTATCTTATTTCCTTAGTCGCCTGTTCGACATTAACGAAATAAATCTTGACCATTACGATACACTCTGCCCGCGTATAATGAAAGCCGCCATCGTTTTGGCGGGAGACTAGCCGGCTACTTTGGCCGAGTGGAAGAAACAAGAAAGCATCTGATCTATCGTTGCCGTCGGCTCAGTCGTCGCGATCGCGTTGACAGACCGACAACTAGACAAGATAAGTCGTAACCGCGTTGCAATTGTTTATATCCGAATTGTGCCAAGTGGAGTGCCGTGTAGGAGATGGGAATTCTGAAGCAAATTAAGAAAATGACGGCTCAGGGTGCGTGTTGTTTGTTTTTTTTTAATAGTGTCATTATTGATTAACATGTAGGTATACTAAATTAATTTTAATTTAAAATTAATTATGTAGATGAAGTGGAATATCCATTTAACTGAGAATTTTGTGTTAATTATGTATGTCATTATTTTGCATATTTTAGGTAATTTCTCTATCTTATTAACATTATTATGAGAATCAGTTGAAATCGTATGAATGACAGCCGTATTACGTAGTCACATAAAATAAAACTTCACCACCAAAAACATTTATTTACTTACTCAGAAGTATAATTAATCTAAGATAAATGACTCCTACAAATTTCTACGAGCAATTAAAAATAATTGTTTAAGTAATTTGCTACAAAGTAAATTTATTTTGTGCTTAAATTTTGTTCATAGAAAAAGCGTGCTTGAGATCGTCATGCTAGATTAGTCGCGCCATGGTTGAGTGACAGATTATGAAATATACAAGAGGTCGTGCTGCGACGAAATTGTTGCTTACTTTTCTATTATTTTTTAAGAAATTCCAAGTGATTTCGTCAATATTAATTTAATGATGAAAATTTTACTTCCTACTTTACAAATCGCCAACTTAAAGGAAGCGTGTCGTGACAACAGTAACTTATTTGTAACATTCAATTATGATATGAATATAGAATAGTCATGGCTTACTATGTAACGTTTCGTGTGCTCTGCCTATCCCATATGAAAATACAGGCATGATGTCCAATTATGATGAGGTGTACCCACACATTATCATCATCATCATACAGGTGTTCATATCCATCAAATGTACACACATTCATCAAATCTGAGTCAACGCCGGATATACAGAAATTATCTTGAAACATTCTTAGCATTTCTTAGATTAGTTAATTGGCTTAGTACAATACCATTACTTCACGGATGATTGGCCGGTAAATAAACTGCAATAATTAATAACAATTATATTCTTGATCAAGATAATCAGTGCTTATGAATTTTCATGTCTCTGCCAATTAGTTTCAAGCAATCTGAGAATCAAGTCAATGCCTGCGCCTTGACTTTAATTTCATTCTGTAAGGTTGATAGTTTAGTAGTTTTTTTTTGGTGTTTGTCCTATTTCGTCAAGTTAGCGAAAGTCACTAGGTATCTTTTATTTTTTCGTTTTCCCGCAATTACGTGATGAAAGCAGTAGAAAGTAGGTACTGCTCGTCAATTTACTTCATTGTACAGAGTTAATTCGTTACTAATTCTGTGTAGCTTCAGCTGATTCTACACGACACACTGTTAAATATTGATCAGAGACTATTAAATTACTTACTTGATCGTCGTAATGTACTTTCCCATCGAAAGGCACTTGACCTGTTTTCAATGTTTTTCTTTTTATTGTGGGATAGAACTCTCATATGTTAATTGTGTTTGTTAACTATCGGTAGTTTCGAAAAGGCAAACTTCATCTAGATGCAGAAACTGACATATTTTGAATAATAAAATTGATGAAGTTTTATTTTATCACTTCTTTTTTATTAGGTACACTAACAGATTCAGCAGTATGAGCCGT
The DNA here is from genome assembly GCA_005406045.1 of Adoxophyes honmai. Classification (NCBI taxonomy): domain Eukaryota; kingdom Metazoa; phylum Arthropoda; class Insecta; order Lepidoptera; family Tortricidae; genus Adoxophyes; species Adoxophyes honmai. Next base: position 193,210 of record BHDV01010478.1, read on the forward strand.
CTCGTGACAGTAATGCCAATAAAGTTGACAAAACACGAAAGACGATTTTAGTGTCCCCTATTGTTTGTATGAAATCTACGTTTTTTTTTTCTAAATTCATTCTTAAGTCTCAACAAAATCGTTGTAGCGAAATCGAAAACACGCAAGTAACATTCCTATGACTAAAGGTAGAAAAGGAACAACTGTACAGCGATTACGGCTATAGTAAGTGAAATCGTGTTTTTGCCATAGCATAAGTCTGGAAGCCCACTCACTCTGTTATGCGAGTTATGCCTTATCTTTGTGTCGAAATGACCATGTGTGGCGCAAACACGTGCCGGGAATTGACAAGATCGTGAAAGTTGGGTTACGTATTCGTGTTCCGAAGGGCTTTCGATTCGTACACGTATAAGTGAATACGTAACTTGGACAAACATTTACGCATTGACAGACTGACTGTCATAATTTCCGAAAATTTTGAATGACTATCGTAATCGTTAAGATGTATTTGGTATTTGGTGCATGTTCAAAATGTTTTAATGCTGTTCTGATATAGGTAACTTATCAATACGTCGTAATATATTTAGACTCATAATAATTTTCTTTTTTAACTGAGTAGAATAGGCAGCGTAACGAGCATTGCGTCGTTTCATTGTTAATTTAATTAATACCCCTTTCAATATGAAATTGGACATTCTTTGTAGTATCTTTTCGTAACACCAGAATTATGTAATTCTCATAGCATCTAATCTAATCATTGCGCCTTTACTTTGATTTTAATTACTTCCGTTTACTGGCCAATACATCTTCGGTTAGGGCTTTTACACATGCCGTTCTTCACCGGCCCAGACTACACGTGCGGCGCCTACTAGTAACTATACGTTGTCGGTTTAGGTAGTTAAATCAATGTAAACAATCTTGACGTGTCTTTTTATTTAAACGTACACTTTATAAATCGAAATATTTACATTTTACAATTTTGGTATGAAAAAATCATTTACTTTCATGATTGAATTGTATAGTGTAACGATTTTCATTTTTAGACTGTGTATTTCAATAAAAAGACATGTCAAGATTGTTTATATTGTTTTAACTACCTAAACCGACAACGTATAGTAGTACTTTGCCTAAAGCTAGTTTAGTAAAACAGATTCATGCATTTTAATTTTTATACAAATTTACTGTAAATGTGACTAGTTTTACTTACCAATTAATGTACCAAACCAACTTTTCGAAATTGGGGAATTTTTCACATTGGAAGATATCGAATCCTTCTATTGCTTAAATTGTAATATTAAGTATGAAACTTATGAAATTTCCGAAAAATATTCCGACGTTTTGGAAACTCTCTGTAACTGGCACATCAGATCTGTAGTCTAACCCTGTCTAGAACTGTCACAATATCTGATACGCCTCTATTAGGTACTAGGGGAGTGTCAAACATTTCTGCACGCTCCGCTGGGATAGTTATTAATATTGGTGACTATACCTACACATATATAGCTTTGATTAGTTTGGGGCTAGGTAAATTGACATCAAGTGCCCTGTGATGTCTATTTCGAAAAATCCTATTGAAAGTGCGTTAATCACACGTCGACACAGCTATAAAATACGCCGTGTGAAATGACCCTAGACGTCTTACATCACATCAGCGTTATATTATATCCGACGGAAGGTAACTTAACGTGTTTGACCGTACTGGACTATTTCGGTCGCAGCCGCTGGTCGTAAACCAGTTCCGCCCGCGGCGTATAAAGTTACGTCTCATCACATAATCGTAATCGGCACAAATCATCAATAGTCATGTTCTCGCGTTACGGCATAACATAAGACGCCATAATAAAACATTCGAAACTTTCACTTTTAAATTTCCGCCCAACATTTTTATGTATATTCTAAAAATGTTTACTTAATTATGAAATAAAGATCATTTCGCGTGAAAGTTTTAGTCTAATGAAGTAATTGCTTACGCTCCGTGAGTTTCGTGTGAATTGACTACCTGAAAAAAATGTGGACAATTCCGGATTCGTTTAAGTACAACTACATACTTACTAGGTAATTATCTTTACCGATTGCATGTTGACAAATTATTGTTATGTTCCTCAAATATTTAGTTAATAATCGTCATTAAGGCGAGGTATTCCAAGGGAGACAGAATTGAAGGTTGCAAGATCTAATGTTTTACATACTTTCTGCTAAATGACAGTCTTGAAAAAAAAATATGTTATACGTAAAGATATTGCCTAAGGAACGTGCTAATTGGTTACACGATAGGATGTACTTTCCTCGATCATATAAATTCTCGAAAACAGGCAAAAATAAAAACTAAAACCCATTATTTGGTTTTTATTCTTTTTAATTTCTACATAATTTTTATGTGGAAATATTTGTCTTTAAGTACTACAGAGAATCTGCTAAATTATAGTTTTCAATCGATGTTGTTTATTTTTTAAATTCATATTTATTCTAAAACTTGACCGCGTGCCCAACGTATTGACAACCTGCCGCGTCGCCCGCTACCCCGCCTTCGCCTTCTTTTGCGCGAGAGGGGCGCGGGGTACAAATCTAGTAGAACCTCGCCTTAACTCTTATTACGTTGCAGTCAGTAGGTACTGAACTGGGGGTTTAGGACACTAGCACTAGTCCGTCAATTCGTGTTAGAGCACAGGAGGATAGTTTTAGGAACCGGTCACATTTTCGAGCGTCGTTGTCGCTTCAATGCCTTGCTTGCCATACTAAATTATTTTATTTTATTTAATCAACCCATCCATTGCTCAAGGCAATGCGAAAATACGTCCGAATTTTACCGACGAAACCTAAGCGAAATGCCATTTTTAAATGAGCTCAAATCTTGTGTCTCTCAGAGAAACCGCCTTGCTATCGCTCCGGGCGATATAGACTCACTATAGATACGTAATAATTCCTTACAAAGAGACTCGTCACCTGTTGTTACAAGCCCTATTCATGAATCATTGTAGCTAATTATTATGACTATGTTCCAGTGATGTAACTGTTTATAACGAGAGTGATACAAAAGACACTGTCAGCAATCATTCGTAAGCAAATAAAAAAATAAAACAGGCAGAAGTGCTTACTGATCATGCTCACTAATAAATATTTTTTCATCACACTTGCTCGTCAATGGTGTTATTACAAGAGCGTATCCTTCAGTACAAAGGCCTAAATTGTAACCGCGGGAGTTATCATTACATCCTATGGGAGGTAAAGTTTAGTTTTAAAAATTGCAAAAGTTAGTATAGGTTCGTTAGTTCAGACTAAGGAGGTTACAAATGTAAAAATAAAAATTCTGCTATTAAAACTTAAGGGCCAATTTTTAAATGCAAAATTAATGTATGCATTATGAAACTGTATTAATTTAATACTTTGGATGTATGTCAACGCGTTTTTTAATATGCTTTTTTCGTAAATTTGTTTGAACCTTTTTGGCAGAATCTGGTTGTTGACCATTCGCATTCTGTGCGAAACATAGTTCTTGTCTGTGGTATATGATTAAAAAAAGTGACAATAGACCTAAACGCACTGACAGCAGTGACAGCGCAAGCAGAATTAGCGCAGTGCGGTGACGTGATGTCATGCATTTTCTTTATTTTTTAGTTTTTCCTCGCAAATGTGATGAAAAACATTGTGTGTAACACGGGGAGTAAAGGACATTATAAACTCGAGTCATAAAAGCCCTCCGCCTGCGGCGTCGGGCTTCTAACAGCCTCTCGTTAATAATGTTCCATTTCCTCCCCTAGATACTCAATGTACTATGGTCTATAATTAGCAACCAAATTTACTTAACACAATCATATTTAAAAATAAAACCAGAATTGATATTTTTTGAATCTTCTCCATAGGCAAAAAAACTAAGTTGCATGTACATACAACAAAGATGTTAAATACCTACATAAAGAGATATACCTAAAATAGTCACAATACCAGTTTTTCGTACAACCCATACTTTAATCGTTTTCAGGGAGTATATTTATAATCTAAACTTGTTGCGTTTAGGACCGACGCGTCAGACAGTCCGACAGTCGTCGGGATTAACCTGACCTTTTCTGTTGTCTGAAAAAGGTTGACACCGAATTAGATTAACCTATGGTCAATTCAGGATAACATTAGTACATTGAGCAACTAGGGGAGGAAATGGAACATTATTAACGAGAGGCTGTTAGAAGCCCGACGCCGCAGGCGGAGGGCTTTTATGCCTCGAGTTTATAATGTCCTTTACTCCCCGTGTTACACACAATGTTTTTCATCACATTTGCGAGGAAAAACTAAAAATTAAAGAAAATTCATGACATCACGTCACCGCGCCGCGTTATTCCTTTTGCGTTGTCACTGCTGTCAGTGCGTTCAGGTCTATTGTCACTTTTTTTAATCATATACCACAGACAAGAACTATGTTTTGTACAGAATTCGAATGGTCATACAGCCAGATTCTACCAAAAAGGTTCAAACAAATTTACGAAAAATGCATATTTAAAACGCGTCGACATACATCCAAAGTATTAATTGAATACAGTTTCATAATGCATACATTAATTTTGCATTTATAAATTGGCCCTAAAGTTTTAATAGCAGAATTTTTATTTTTACATTTGTAACCTCCTTAGTCTGAACTAACGTACCTATACTAACTTTTGCAATTTTTAAAACTAAACTTTACCTCCCATAGGATGTAATGATAACTCCCGCGGTTACAATTTAGGCCTTTGTACTAAAGGAGACGCTCTTGTAATAACACCATTGACGAGCAAGTGTGATGAAAAATACTTTTTACGGTCAAATTCTCACACATTTTTAATCATACCCAAGGCGTCACCGCAACCGTTCATTTTGAGAACATTATAACTACCAGTAATAAGTGTGATTGCAATAATTTCCAGTTTTACCTTTGGATTCCTGAGAATAATTCAAATTTCGTCCGTTAAAAGTCTGTTATCCGGAATGAACCATAGATCGGTTTAAGTCTACCATAGGGTTACAAGTACAAGCTCTTGACCCAGCATATGTCCCACAGAGTCACCCCGCCGGTACGTGGAGAGCGATGTCAACATCCACTACCGGTGCCCGGTGCGGCACGACCCTCTGCCGCTGGTGCCGGAGCGAGAGCTGGCGCGGCAACAAGCCGAGCACATGAAGAGGTTGTATCGGGAGCAGCGGCGGCATAAATATCTTCAGGTGAGGCCTTTAGGAGCTCGACAAATTTAATACCTATATGTAGACTTTGATGGAAACTGTTCCCTTTTTAACCGACTTCAAAAAGAGGAGGTTCTCAATTCGACCTAATTTTATTTTTTATTTTTTTACTCGATAGCTCGGAGACCCGTGGACCGATTTTCAAAATTTTTTTTTTAATCGATAGGGTATAACTCGAAATTGGTCCCATTGGCACGACACCAGGATCTGATGATGGAATCTTGGAGAAATCGAGGGAACTCTTCAAATTTTATATGGAGATGTACGGCGTTTTCGGTAATTTGTTGAAGAAGTCAAGATTTTACATTCAGTAAACAGAATCTTTTCAAAATGTTGCTAATTTGAAGTCGGTTTTTTTTTGTTTAAAATTATTTGTTCTTTATGTTGGTATTTTTGATGAAAAATGGCAAATTATCAATTAATCGTATTAGTTTTATTTATTTCAAAATACTATTTTTTGGCATGTGGTGTCGGGTTTAGAATAACGCATCTCCATTTCTTATTTTTGAATGTAGTAAAAGGCAACTAAGGATATAGGTTACGAATTTTTTAGGCAGCGGGTAATAACCTGTCAATACACTTAAAACCTAAAAAAATATGCTAGAAGTAGCTACGAAACGCGAAACAGTAGGTAGATAACCCTTTTGGGAATGCAGGCGTGATGTATATTGCATTTAATTTTCTCAACAAACCTTACCTTCCTAAAAAGTAAGTTTAAAATAGAAACACTATTGTATGTAACTCATGAATCTTTAGAGACGTGACAAACCTATCAAAGAGAGTCTAGAGTTTTTCACAAACAGAACTAACAACTTTTACTTTGATTTGATCTAGTCATGCGTAGCCAATAGGTTTAGCGTGTGTCGGGCTAAAAGGTTCAACCGTTTTGGTAAACAGAATAATGATGGTGAATGATTCGTCCCAGTCACGCGATTATACTTTGCAAGTCGGCTAAACCACAAGTTCGGTTTGTTGTGTTATGATTAGACAAAAAACTGCTACAAACTTTTACTTTTATGACACTAGACTTTAAAATTCATATTTAAATCCCAAAAATAATCTACGTAGTCTTAAAGATAATATAAAGATAATATGTACCTATGTGTAAATTTTATTCACGATGGAAAAGTTAATAGTGTTTTACTACCTCTTAACACAGATGCAACTTTTTGTGTTTCGCCCTTTTACGTTTCACAGCACTAAGAAATCAGGAAAGCTATTTCCCACAAAAGCCTTGAATCAAAGTATCGATAACCCCGCCAGCGGTATCAGAATGCTATTAGCGTGTCAGTCAACGTTGGCTTGGCGATACGTTTAATCCGTTTAAGCCTCACGCGACTGCAGTTTGATCGATACCCATCGGTGAATAAAGAGATTTGCCAGAAAGCAATTCCTGTACTTACAATTGTAGGTCAAAGTTTTTGTTTTCAATGTAAAATGTGGCAGAGTTCTTCAATGCAACGGAAGTGTGTCATAAAACTCATAATGGTGTTATCTTCGTTTTAATTTTCGATAAGCATGTCGGACTAAAAATAGGAACGTTTACCTTTACAATGGTTATTATCTTTAGATAACTGTGACATAGTTTCGATACGGTAAAACGCTTGCGAGTAAATAACATCACGAACCAATCGGTCACTTTACGAGATCGGATTGGTGATGGTGGCTTTCCGCGAAGCTATTAACAATAGATTTCTAACACCAACCTATTAGAGAAAACATCACAAACACTATTTGCCGAGATAATGTATATGCAGATACAAGTTTTCTACACAAGAACGGAGTAACATTACCCAGTTGCGGTTTCTCCCGCGCGTTGACGACTGCCTTTTCCAATCGCGTTTCCACCGCGAGACATGCTCGCTGTATTTACATACAACGCGAAACGTGCGAGTCGCACCGTTACGATTTACAACCGGCGCGTGCGCGAGTAAGTCACGTTATCACAGATTGTACGATAATGAAGCGCAATTGTGGCTATTTGCATTGACTGGCATGCTGGAGATGTTGATGGTGTATTAAGTCATTTATCTCGTTTTTTGGGAGTTGTACAGGTGTCATAACTGCAGCATTTTTGTGAGTAGCTAAAATTTGTGTATTATTTTAATGGAAATGCTGGTTTTTATGGTGGATCGTCCTCGTCCTTCTATAAGCCGTTGTGTAATTAAACTTATGCTAATAATGTGCGAGTTGTCAATAGTATTCTTAGACGGCCTGTGGCTTTACGCAATCACATGAACGTACAGATAAATATGACAGTATATTAAAATGAAACCTCTGATTTTTTACACAGAGCTAATCTTTAGCTCTTTTATTTTATTAACTTTTCTTGACTAAAAGTCAGCTGCCTTTATTTCTAAGTTTTTTTATATAAAGCCATAGTTTAGATTTTTCTATTAAGTACTAGTAGTTTTTCAATGATTCCGATATATTTTCTACCCATAAATGATATATTTTCCCTCGTTAAACCCAAACAAGCGGATGTGACAACACCGGACGTTACATTGCATCGCTGCGCGAATAACTTTTCACCACGTTTCACCACAATTATTGCTACTGGAGAAATTATCTGTAAATCGATTGCAGCTGTGGTTCTTAGACTACGAGAGAAATCTGCTATTACTATGCTTCACTTGATTGTACCTAAACAACTAGTACCACTTTACATTTATTACTTTAGACTGAGGTAGCTGAATAGCGTTTTGATGTTATGGCTATGTAGCCTTATTATTGGTTGTCAATCGAGACGGAAATAATGTAAGATGCAATTTCAATAAATTATAGATTTTTTTACATAAAGCGTCGTTAATCAAAAATAACTACGTTAATAATATATTGTTCACCGAATCAGACGTTATAGGTACGTTGTTGTTAATAACAGACATACAGATGAGTCGCTTCTCATAAGAAAAATAGACAATTTAAAAATGAACTCTTATTTGTATTTCAACTCAGAGCCTTCAATTAGCTAATTATTTCTAGTTAATGTACTCCAAAGTGCATTTGTTTAAAATAATTAGATGCGGAGAGCGTGACGTCGAGAAAGCCATGATGCTTGTTCGTGAATAGAGATGTAATTCCATTCGGGCTGTTACGAGTACGCACCGTAATAGTGAACTGTACACGCATGCACAATTTACATGGATATTTCACAACATATTTATTTTGATCGCAAGTTTACCGACTCATTCAGATGCGCACATCTCATTCAAAACTTGGAACCATAAAAAATAATGGCATTCCTACGACAACACGCATACATAAATTATGAGATGATCTTACAAATCCGGTATTTAGGCCGGTCACATACATTCGGAATTTTTCCGTTCGGAATCCCGAATCGGAAAATCGAACGCAGTCAATCCATACAAAATCTATGGACCGCCACACACATTCGCAAGCTTTCCGTTCGGAATTCCGTTCGGAATTTTTCCCAATGTGTGTGGCGGTCCATTGATTTTGTATGGATTGACTGCGTTCGGAAAGTCCGATTCGAGATTCCGAACGGAAAAATTCCGAATGTATGTGGCCGGCCTTTAGCGACCTTGAATAACAAAATCCGTTGACCAACTGACCGGCGTATATTTACAAATTTTCGCTTCAACATCACTCCATTGGAATTTCACTCGTGCTTATTGAATAATAGAGGTTATCGGTCACTGTTATGCTTAATGAGATGACCAGTGCCTTTGTGTGAAGAGCTAAACAAATCGAACTGAGCTGAACTTCTATAGTCCAGTGTACGCCGGGCGTGCGAGAGTAGCGTTCACTGCGCGCACGCTCATTATTTACCCAAGTTACGTGTGAATAATGTAATTTTAAAGAAATTATTGTGACAGTGCGTGAGATCTAGTTGTTACAATATAGTCGCATTATGATAAACGAGCGAGTGTAATTCAACAGTTTATCGTAGTAACTTTTAAGTGATGGTCTGTGTTAACGTCTTTGTTGTATGCGTTAAGGTCCAAGTTCCCTAGAAGGGCTTAGCAAGGAAACGAACTGGTGTGCTTTGCTTGATGGTTTATTTGCAA
>BHDV01010478.1:207059-226177 GCA_005406045.1 Adoxophyes honmai
TTTGTTAATCGTTGTTGCGGACATTTTTTCAAATTACTTTGTGCTTTCTTGATTAATAACGCCGTATCTTCTAAGGCTTGAAGTAATGTTGCCGTCATATTTAAAACTAAAAACGTCCTTCGATATCACTTTCACGATCACAATAATTGATATTAATGTTTAAATTCACTTAATGTTTGCACTCGTAGCGTGAATAGGCTTAGGAAAGCGCTTCTTTTGTTTTCGCCGGCCGGGTCGTATCTTGTTCACTAGTATTGCATCCGGTTCGATTTCGACCATATGTTGTATGCGTTAAGGTCCAAGTTCCCTAGAAGGGCTTAGCAAGGAAACGAACTGGTGTGCTTTGCTTGATGGTTTATTTGCAACTAACTCATACATCTAAGTTACGTACGGGCGTTCGTTACACTCACACATGCATAGAATACGATGTACAGTCTTTATTTTTTATTATACTTTTCTTATAGTATAGTTTAGTTCTAGATAGGATTTTATTAGGTTTGGTAAATAAACACATGTTGAAATTTTCAGGAGAGTGAAATCAGTCCCTACGACATAGAAATGTTTGATGCCTCCATAAAGGTGATGTTTGAGAGATGTGTGATTGACGAGTGTTTCTATTAACTACAATTTTATTTTTAATTAATATCTTTTCTCATGCTGCAGTGTGGCTCTCATCATTATCATCGTAATAAAAAAAACTTCTACCAAACATTTCTCATTCAACTATTGCTTTGAATTTGATACATAAATTCACGCGCTAAAGAGTTTCTTAAATGTGGATTTTTCTTGATACTAAAATGTTACGCTTCGCATGGTGTTGAGCCGAATTAAAAATACAGCTGTTCAAATTACACCCAAGCCTCTAGATACCGGTGGAGATACTATCTTGAATTACTATCCAGTCTAGATACTTCACACTTATCAACTATATCGTGCTCGAGATCTTATTGCCTCATAAGAGGATAACGAAGGATTATGCAACTAAAAACGCTTTCTTTCTTTAATTCTCAAATTTTCCCTTACAGGAACTCCAAGATATGCAGAATAGACGTCACCAGGACAACTTTACCCCGTCCCAGAAGGCGGTAGTCCCCCTGAATAGATACGATGAAGCGGAAAGAATCGCCGCGAGGGCACTATACGCGTTCACCGGGCAGACGCCTAGGGAGCTAAGCTTTAGGAAAGGGGACTTGATTCAAGTGAGGCGGCAGATTGACTCTAATTGGTATGAGGGCGAGCTCCACGGAAGGATAGGACTGTTCCCGTACAATTATGTCGAGGTAAGACGTTGACGACGGTCTCTAACTAGATAAAGTAGATAAGTTACGAAGTAAAAAGTTAAGTGTCTTCATAAAATACTTTTGGACTATGCATTATTTTTCGAAAAGCAAAGCTCGTGTGATGTATTGTGAACCCCACATCGTCATATTCTCAAAAATGCGAAATCATGTATCCATGATTAATTGTTTGTGTTTTACGATCTTTTATGTCTGTCTGCAGCTGTGGTTATTTCTTAACCGCGAAAACGTTTACTCTTTGACATTATTGTCCTAAAAACAAACTACTTGCATTCGCCATGTTTAATCGTCCTTTAAAATGTTCCAGTGCACACAAAAACGTTGTTCTTGAGTGTCCACTAGGCACCAAAAGTAACCCCTTCTTTTTTCAGATCTTAAAAGGCGACGTAGCCCAATCCCCGAAGAAGCCAGTGGTCCAGGATGGCAGAGCGCGAGCCAAGTTCGACTTCACGGCGCAGACCAACCTCGAGCTGCCCTTGAAGAAGGGTGAAGTGGTTGTGTTGACGCGACGCATCGACCAGAACTGGTGGGAGGGCAGGAACGGCACCAAAACCGGCATCTTCCCTGACAGCTATGTCACTATTCTGCAGGAGCCTAGTCAGAGTAAACCTGGTGAGTGGAAAAACTCGGATTAAGTAGTAATAAAAAAAACAGCATATTTACGTCCCACTCCCATTGCTGAGCACAAACATTATGAGAGTCTAGTCAAATGTTAATTTTTAAAATTAAATATACATGGTGCTCGTGAGCATTGCGAGAGATTTCAACCACAAATTCCAGAGGCTATAAGAAGTAATAAATGTTATATGAACTTAGGTTGAAACACGATTTTTTTTTTATAATTTTCGTACATAATAATTGCTAATGTCGTATAAACGTGCCTTAATAATAGTAAAAAAAATCGTGTTTCGACCTAAGTTCATATAACATTTATTACTTCTTATAGCCTCTGGAATTCGTGGTTGAAATCTCTCGCAATGCTCACGAGCACCATGTATATCACTGGACAATTTTTACACCAATCACCTAGTCCCAAAGTAGGCAATTTAATGCCGGTGTTATGGGTACTAGACAACGGATAAACTTACTTATATACAGATAAACATCCAAGACTCGAAAGCAAACATTCGTATTCATCATACAAACATCTGCCCCGACCGGGGATCGCACCCGGGACCTTAAGCTTCACAGTCAGGTTCTCTAACCGCTAGGCTATCCGGCCGTCAAGAATTTCTTTTGAAGTCTTAAATACTGAATGGTAGTTAAATAATAAAAGCGATTGAGTTTAGTTCCCTCTTCCATGCAGAAATATTGTGTTATGGACTTATGTAGTTTTGAAGCGATTAATTATAGCTGCTCCTGTTATTGTTCGTGCCTTAAACTTTTGTTCTGTCATTGGTACTAAATTAACACGTCACAATTCCAGAAATCCAGCCAAGCCAGAATGAAAAACCAGTAGCGTCACCAGCGGCCCACGGGTTACTAAACGGGGCCGCTAAACGGAGCATGGGCGCACACAGCTACTTGCCCCAGCCGAACAGTCCCGCGCTCGCCAACGCGCCGCCCGCCACGCAGCCACTGCCAGGTAATACACGCAACCAAAACTACACACTCAGCTTACGCAGCGTGACACTATACGGGCACACTCAACACCACACGAACACACTCAACACCACACGAACACACTCGACAAAGACTACACACTCGAAACTACATGAACACTCAAACGACACTGCACGGACACACTGGATACCATACAGACACGCAAACGACGCTGGATAAAATCGGCCAAGAAAATGGTCTACCACTTTTGAGAAAATTTTCTGTGAGGTCAAATTATCACTAAGATTGACATGACACATTACATGGCGTAAACACAATAATGATAAAGGAGCTATTGTCACTGTCACAGTAGATATCATGGCAAAGGAAAACGACCTTGTTGTTTCATGTGGTACAAACTAATGGGGGTTAACTAATTTCATGGCTGACTGCACACTCGACACAACATGAACACACTCGACACTACACGGACACAAACAACGTTGCAGATATACATAATTATCATTAGTAACATTTCCGCACAGCCATCACATGTAGAAGCCCGTAATCAATACTTCTTCATTGTATTCTCCTGAAATTCACATTACTTATCAATTTAATTATTACAGGCTACACAGCTAAGCCGGCCCAAGCCGCCATGACGCCCTCGGAACGCGGCTACGGGCCGCCGACCGGCAAGGGCGTGGATCTTAACAACTCCGAGCCTCTATACGTTGACACCAATGCCGAAGCCGTGCCGTGAGTATTTCAGACTCATTGAAATGTCCATAAGTGGACAAAAATATTTACAAGTTTGATGTGTTAGTCTGTATAAATCAGATTCCCAGATCGAAAGTAAAAATGATTATTTAAGTATCTGCTGCTTAATTTAATGAAATGAATGGAAAAATTCATAAAATATTCGAGTGATTTAGTGCCCGGTTATGTATAGACGCATTAGTATTTTTTTCCACATTCATATTAATAAAGTAGCAAAAACATTCAAAGATCACCCTGATACAGCGTACGAAGAACGACAAAACTGAATTCCATAAGCAATTGCGTATTGACCAAACAGGCTCGCAATCACCATCATTTGTTTTTAAAATGTTCGAAGTTAAGATGCTACCACAGATACAGGTTTCATAACGTAGACCACTTTCATATACTTGAACGTAAAGTAGAGAAATTATGATATGGAAGTAGATAAAGATAGATAACTTCGTTAGATAAAGTTACAATCGCGTCACGTATTCATGTACTTTACGACATAGGTAAGTATAAAATGGCAGGGTAAGATACCAATGTATATGTTGAAGAATAACTCACGTTTTAAATCGAGTTTTGCTCGACATGTTTCGGGCTAATTCGTAGCCCTACATCTAGGAGCTGCGGCGGCTGCTGCTGCCAAACGCGCACTGCGCGCCACCGCTCTATTCGCGCAACATGTCGAGCTAAACTCGATCTAAAGCGGGAGTTATCCGTATATTTTTCAACATGAGTGAGTCTCTCTGTAGTTTAATGTTCAATATACCAATGTATACTCTACAGTAAATAAATCCCTACTTACAGGTACCGAGCCATGTATAAGTACCGCCCGCAGAACCCTGATGAGTTGGAGCTGAACGAGGGCGACACGGTATACGTGCTCGAGAAGTGCGACGACGGTTGGTACGTCGGCTCCTCGCAGCGCACCGGCCGGTTCGGAACCTTCCCAGGTAGATCATATTTTCTTTGCGTAACTGAACAGCGATTGACTTCTATGGGTGTTACTAAACCGATCGATCGATCGTCGATCGACGGCATAGGTCGACGTCGATCTAAGTTGATCGACTGGTCTGGTAGCTTTAATTGATCGATAGAAACCGGTCGACTAACCAATCCATCGATTGCCGGTCGACGCTGATCGATTAACCCCGGCTATATTCCATTCTAGCATCGATCCATGTCGACGATCGATCGATTGATATGGTAGAAACTATCGATCGACATCGACTATTCCATTCTACCATCGATCGATTGTCTGGTCACACCCTATAACTTTGGTAACGTGATGATGAATGATAAAACATCTGTGTAACTCACTAGTTTAGGAACACCCTATGAAGGTTTATATAGTTGGGTAAATGCAGATGATGAAGGTTTATGAATTTACAATGTCCCATGTCAGGACTGGGCCTCAAACGGTCTTTGATTTTAACTTAACCCTTTGTTCCTTTTTTTGGGTTGATTTGAAGAGGAGTTCATTGATTTTTGAGTTGATTGCGTACAGGCACAGCACGGTAACACGTTCAAGTCAACTCACGCGCGTGATATTTTATTTTCTGACATCTCTGGTTAAACAAAGACAGTATCTCATGAACTATTCAACTCGACTTAAAAATCGAAAGAAACAAAAGTAGAGGGTTAGGTTAGGGATCATAATGTCCCACTCGCAAAATGTCCCTTTGTCCCTTTTCTCAAAAGGTCCCTTTTATAAATGTCCCATTCTCAAAACGACCTCTCTGCAAAATATCCTGTTCTCAAAATGTCCCGTCACATAAATTACGTCCCGTTTGCAAAACGTCCTTTTCTCAAGATGTCCCGTTAAGAGTGGGTTTATATGTTTGACAAACTTATGTTTGACACCAATTTCTGTGTCAGGCGTCGCAGCTTTGCCACTAACGGGGTGATTTTTGTGCCACATATTTCAAATAGTGGATTTAGTCTAATAAATTTGTACCTACTTGTCTACTCACCTGCCAGTTCCTTTGGCGAATACTACTCTCATTCACTCCGTTCCTCAGCTTTGGAAGGAGTTTTCGAGATTCCTCTTGTTTATTAACCCCCGACGCAAAAACGACGGGGTATTATAAGTTTGACGTGTCTCTGTGTGTGTGTGTGTGTGTGTGTAAATGTGTATGTGTCTGTCTGTGGCATCGTAGCTCCCAAACGGATGATCTGATTTTAATTTTGGCTTTTTTTGTTTGAAAGTTATATCAGTCGAGAGTGTTCTTAGCTATGTTTGGTGGAAATCGGTCATAGAGGATAGAACCTATAGAGAAACAATGTTCGCAACCCCAGTCCGCAAATGTTTGTTTATTTCAATATACTAACGTGTAGTGTCACTGTCACAGAAACTGTATGGAGCCAACAACAGATCTGCGTGCAACTCCTCATATTTCTAGATGTAAATTAATATACTTGCGTAATGACGTATTGTTCCATTCGTTGGTGTGGTAAAAACGGCAAAAATTCAAATTTGAAAACAGATGGTGTTACATTTAACCGGTAATTAACAGTAAACATGCATTTTTCAATTTATATTCATTTTAGTGCAGCTCAAGTTAACTGGTCATTCAAAATGACACATAATTATGCATCTCACTTTCACCTAGGTGTCATCCCATTACTTCATCTCATTCTGTCAATCCACAGTGTAACTAGAGTTGCGCTGTTAATAATCAAATGATGTATCGATATTTATAAGTATTTCGTATTTTACGGTGCCGAATTAAATAAATGTTAACATAACATAAAATCACGCCTTTGTTCCCAAATGGGGTAGGCAAAACACACGAAACGTGAAATAGACATATCCATGATTATGACTATTTCATGCTTCGCAGCCACTTCTAGCATCATTTTGGGCCAATCAATCAATCAAATCAATTTTCGAGGTTCGTGTTGAGGGGCCGAAGTCTTCCACTGCTAACAATTACAGTCCAGTGTCTCCGCGGGTTTTATTTAGAAAAAAACTGCTTTTTTGTATTTTTCAATAACAATCATTTTTGTAAAGTTTTGATTGTATTCACTTAAATTAAATTAGCTGTAATCCGCTGTGATTGAAAGTAGGTTTATTTTAGATTCATTTAACGAAACAGTTCACTGTTTACAGTAGGTAAGGGGGCGTCCATAAATTACGTGAGGTGTTTTTTTCAATTTTCTGACCCTCCCACCCCCCTTGGTGAGATTTCGTGAGATTTTATTCAACCCCCTCCCCCACCCCCCAAATCTCACGTGAGATTTTTCAAAATGTTATTGTAAAAAGAAAAAAGAAAATGAAGACGTAACTTAAAAAAAAACTTCAATTTTTCTTCGTTCGGATACACTCATGCATGAAGTGTCAAATGTAAAGCGCCATCCACATACACACTTCGCTTTTTAAGACCTTAGGCATCTGGATTAAATGGACCAAAATAGTAGTTTTTTTGTTTGCTTGAAACAAGAAAAAAATTGCGTGATATTTACCGTAACCCCCCCTCCCCCCATCGTGAGATTAGGTGAGATTTGGCTCGACCCCCTCCCCCCCTAAAACACCTCACGTAATTTATGGACGCCCCCTAACCTTGAAAAAAATTTCGTATTTTTTAATTTTTTGACAGTTTTATTTTATTATCTCGGTCCAGATTAGCATTTTTTTTTTCAATAAACCAAAAGATGACTGCATTGGTAAGGAATTAAATTTGTTGGTGAATTTTATAATCTTTTATTTTAAAAGTGGTTTACATTTCATTTATAATTTTACAAGAGCGATATTAATATTGAACGATGAGTGCGAAGACAGAGAGGTGAGCTTGTTTTAAAAATTGCGTTCCAGGACAATTAGTAAAAAATTACTATTATCGATATCGATATTATCGATACATTTGTAAACTTGCCCAACTCTAGTGTGGTGCGCGATCTTGGGCCGGCCAATAAGAGCACAGCGAGGTCTTCAATTGTTTTGCGGAATAATTTCCGAACAACCAAGATGACATTAGTACTCTATAGGTTATATCCTCAATGAAATCGGTTAAGGTCTTCAGGGTCATCAGGTCATTTGTTTGGTGCGATAAGAATGTTACACGTTCAGTAAACCCATTGGGTTGGGGCTCGTCGGGGGTGTTTTTAATTTTTAATTAATGTTGGTTATTTTGTTCCATTTACAGGTAACTACGTGGAGCGTATCTGATAGCGCGAGACGTCGCTCCTGCGACGCCTGCGCCGCGCGACGCTCTGCGCGCGCCGCCGCCGCTGACGCCCACCCGCTGTATATAGACTTTTGACAGGCTGCCGGCGCGACTTGACACTTTATCCCATTTTATCCGTGATTGTTAGACCACAATTGCTTTCCATCTCACGTAATTACAATTGATTATTCGCGGTTTTTTTTTTTGAGGAACTACTGCGATGGTTCTCATATTGTATTAAAAGACGGAATTGTTCCTTCATAAGCAACTAACGTGAATAATCTATGTCAGTCAAATCGAACGCGGTATTTAGCACAAAAAAAGATTCGAATCTATTATTTCTATAAGCTAAGGTTTTGTAAATCTTTGCTGTTTTGGTACAAAGAGAAGTTTTAAGTTCGATTTCTGTTTTGAGATGTTTTGGATAAAATTGCTGATTTCAAATGGGAGGAAAACTACTGTGACAATAAATGAGCTCGAATAAGTGATTAAATATCGGTTGCACCTGCGGCCTGTCAAACTAACTCGGCCTAGATCGTCAAGGGTAGACTTAAACTGACCTTCATGTAAAGTTAGCGTTATACCAAAGTTGTATATTAAACAATGTCTATCTGCCCAAGACCGATAGCTATGTAAGGTCGTATCGAAGTATGAACGCTTTAAAAAAGAAACCTGATCGCAGAGGGTTGTAACGCCAACGGTTGGAATATCCGCTTGACTCTTAACGCTACCCGTATCACGGATGTATCTTAAAATTGTTAGTATAATGATACCAAAATTGTACCATGACTTTTTATAACGTTTTGTATATTTATCTTTACAATACTTGCTGCCTGTCTTCAATAATAAGTGAAGTATTTAATATTATACTGCAATCACATCTAACTCATCTATTGTAACAAATGACTGTTGGTCTTAAGCGTAAGGCAGATAAATAAACGGTGGGTTAATTTTAATGCGTAGTTTAGAATCTCAGTTCTAACAGTTACCGTGCTAACAATATGAAACCCCAAAATGTAATCGCTTCTGTCATCGTCTATTAAATCGACTAAGGTTTGTAATATACATCCGCCAGTGCAAAGTTGTGCGTTCCAAAGAGTATGGATAAAGGAAACGGTGTTGTATAATTGTGTAAAGAAAATAATAAAAATACTTATATACTTGTATAATTGTTTAGCATAGTTATTTATTTAAATGTAGGAGTGAATTGAGCTCGTCTTTTAAAAGTAACCTTTTAAAGGATTGCAGCCGGGCGTTCGGATTACTAATACTTATTACTAACAAGTTTTATACGTACATATCGGCAAAAGTCAAACTTTGAAATTATGACAGTAACATGCTAACAGTGTCAAAGTTTAGACATTTTGTAAGCCACGGTTTTATCAATGTATGTGAACTACTCTGAATATCTGTAGAAAGAAATGTAAGAACTTACCAAAAATTTGTTACCACGTAATTTAAATTCGGTGGTTTGGTTATAATACTCAGATGGCTACCAGACCCGTGGTAATGTGTATAGGGCGAGTACTTTGGAAACGGTTGACAATACAATATTTATGCTTAATTTTAAATTAGATGTACTAATGTAAAAGAACTTTAACTCCGATGTTGACTGCTGCTAAGTTGCGGTTTAGTTTTCCTATTATCTATTGAGTCTAGTCATAAAACAAATTTCTATATTTTTACATTATGGCCTAAAATTCTGTTTTGCAGTAAATATCTTCGTTGACTGTATTTAACGAGTAGCAGTGGTGAATTACTGTATTTGTCTATACTGTGTACTGGTAGATGTGTCGTACCCTTTTTATGCCAATACCAAACTCCCTCGCCCTATGTTATGAGTTTGTTGTAGTACATACCAAAAGCTTACATTTATTTTTAACCTATTTGTTGTATTTACTCTTGTTAATTTATTTTTAAAAGCACAAATGGTTTATTTTGTTGTTGACACCACGACATAATGGTAACAGTAAATTGATTGTTCGAAATCGTCACCTTTAATAAAATAATCCTTCTATTTAAAATGTTGTGTTTTTCTAACCTATGTCCCATCCGCCAGAGGTACCTACAAGAGAACATAAGACCCCTCCTTTGCTAATATTAGAAATGTGACAAAAACTCTGTTTCCTAAGTTTATAGTTACCTACCTACCTTTTTAGGCTTTATTCGCTAAATCAATTTTGGCCAAGTTCATTAGGTATGAAGTTTGAGCCCCGTGGTTAAGACGTCGGGTACTTTTTGCCCTATAATATGAAAAGTCAACAGAGAGATAATCATAGATCACATATTACCAAGGCTATAATAGTGATCGCTTGCCTTCAGGCTCTTTTGTTTCCTTTCCTTGACAAACTTGCTTCTTCGCCTATTTTTCATCCATATGGTTGTCATTGGTCATCTAGAGGTGGTAAAAAGGCGGGAAAATAAAAACAAACAACTCGGCTAACCTCATTGGTCCGTGGATAACCTAGAAGCGGTTGCTAGGCAACCCCGCCAAACTTCAAAACATTGTAACTCACGCACTGCGTCAGTGTCAGTCTGAGGCGTCGGTAAACGAAGATTATTGATAATTTATTATTAATACTACAGTCACATAATTAGGAAATAAATAAATGTTCCAAAATGGTAGAAACCGACTGGAGGGAATTATTGAGCTTCTCGCAAAGGGAACTCAAACAAGCCGACAAAGAGAAACTTTGCGAAAATTTGTCGTGGATGGAAGCGGATGATATCGAACTAAATTTTACGGATCTCAAAACACTTTTCCGACTCGCACAAGATATTTTGAAGTTCAAGAGTGAACAGGTAATTATAATAATACAGTTTTATTTTATACGTATTTGAAATATGTATAAATTCATTCATAGATTTGCCTTTTGACATCCACTTTGTTTTCTTTACCATTATAGTCCTGTTATAGCAATAATATTGAAATAAACTAAAAGAAACTTATTGAATTAGGTTAATAGTTTACTGGGAAAGTTGGAAACACAAAGAAAAACCGCTAAAGGAAAAGGGAAAACTTCGTACGTGGGTAAGTTTTTATTCAAATTTGTTGTTAGCTTCGCGGCCACTTTTAGCATAATTTTAGATTTAAACCTAAACAAACTTCCTTATGACATCCACATTTTCTTTGCGCTCTTTAATGTTGGCGCATAACTTGGCGGTTTGCCAGTTCGATTAAATTTTTCAAGCGAAAATCATAACAGAAGCACAAGCAACATGCATAAGAGTAGGTACATAGCAAACGAAATAGTATGAAAAAAATATCTCCTTTACTTGATGGTTCGCATACGTTCCTACACCTACCTACTTGTTAAAATGATCTGACGATGACCATCAAATATTTAAAAGAGTGATGTAATAATATTTGTATTATACGAACCATCCAATTACCTAATAAACCAAATCAATTTTCAGGTCCATTATTTTTAAGACGTCCAGGTTTCCTCTCAATAATGTTCAATACTTACTACTTTATTGGGTGACATCAGTTGAAGAAATTAATTATTTAAAAATTTCATTACTTTTAGCGTCACCAACTAGAAGCAATGATAGCGTACTAGATGCAATAGCAGATCAAGAAGAAGTTATTAAAGCTAATAAAGAAATTCTAGAACAACTATACGCTGATATTGCTGAATTGGAAGGTAAAAAGGCGAAATTAGAGGAAAGCAAAGATCAAGGAGAAGATACCGATTCTAGCAGAGATGTGCTGTCCGAAATGAATGCTGTAGCTCAACTTGAAAATGAAGTTACCTTGAAGAATAGGCACATTAGGAAACTACTCGGTGATGTTAAGGTAAATTGATAACCACGTAAAATTACTGAACTAGACTAAACCGAACGTTCGGGAGGTCTACATTTCTATAAAAGTATAATAAAGATGTATTTTATAAAGCAAAATTGTATGTTAAATAATCATAGGTATTGGAAGAAGACAACAACAAGCTTAAAGAAAAGCTTACGGTATTAAAGGATAAACTAACAGAAGCCACAAGCATTATCGAAAATCTGACTGATCAACTATTTGCGATGAACAGCGAAAATACGAAATTAAAAGGTCAGTATTTTTTTTGTTAGGTATAGTAAAAAATTAGAAATCTATCTAGGTTAATTAGTATGAGATACAGCTAACTTCCGAATAATCAACAAATTACAGAAAACTTGGGCCTTAGCATTCAATCAAAGGCTCAGTTATCTCTTGAAATTGAATCGCTTCGAAAAGAAATAAACGAGAATGAAAACCAAAAAGAAAACGTTTTAGCAGATATCAGATCAAAGGCTCAACACTGGAAGGTAAATCAAATCTTGGTGCATACATAACGCATTACTTACCTATTCGAAAAAAATATGACGCACATGTTATTTTTTTGGATTTACAGAATGTCGCACGATCAAAAAGAGCAGAAATAGAAGCCCTGGAAATAGAAAATACGAAACTGAAGGAAGTGTTGATACAAACTCCAAAAGTTTCGTCACCGAAAGTTAGTAATTTTGCCCTCGGCATCAGGCTTTAATTACCTATGAAATGTCAATATTTTAATTAAATCATAGATCTTTATTACCTATTGACTTCCTAGTGCAGACGTTTCATTTTCATTTAATTTGTAGAAAAAACCGTACGTAGAGGAACAAAAAATGAGAGAACTGCAATCCAAGTTGTCGGAGGCTTCGCAAGAATTATTGCAGTCAGCAAAATTAATAGAACGCCTTAAAATAGAGAATCAACGCCTGAAACTGAGTACAGAAGATATTACTGAATATTCCGCAACTGAGACTAAAAATGAAAGTGACGAAGGAAAGGAAAGAATGATCATTAATAAACTTAAGAAAAAAGTAAAGTCATTAACTGAGGAACTCGCTGAGGCTGAAGAAACAATCACTGCAAGAGAAGAACAGGTATTAATATCGCAGAACTTACCAACAATTTATTTAATTCGTAAATCAGCTAACAAAATTCATAACAGTGAGTTCAAAACTTGCCTCTTAACCAATTTCTTTATCCATAGTCTTTGTATATTAATTAAACTACACAGTATTATAATTATTGTACATTTATTATCGCCTGTTCTTAATTTATTTTTACTTTTACTTACTTTATTTTTATTTAGTTGGTTGAAATATCATCGCAATTTAAACTAGTTAAGGATGAAGTAGGCGCCAAAGAATTGATTGATAATCTAAAGCAAAAGAAATACCAACTGAAGACAAAAAATGGAGAGATCAAATCTTTAATCAAAGATATCAACAATCTAAATGAAATTGTCGACAATTTGCAGCTAGAAAATGAAAGTATGAGGTAAGTCATATACAATTTTGAGTACTTAAATACTGAGTATTTTTTTTTATTCCCTGATGGTGAACAATCCTTTTAAATTATATATGGTTATATTTAAAGGCAAAAACTCAATATCCCGTCAAATGCCATAATAGATACAAAAGGCATAATGAGTAAATATCAAGAAATTGAGAAGAGAAATCATAAACTTGTGAAAGAGTTGAAAGAAATGGAAAACAAGTTAGTTTCCGTAGAATTGGAAAATCGGAACGCTACTTTAAAGATGAAAAACCTTACGAAGGTGTTGTCTGAAATGGGGTATCAACAGGAACAGATTGATAAGATCTGTATAAACGACATGCCACAAGATGGTGGAGGAGAATCATCCACGTAAGTTACTTTCCTATCTTTTCCCTTAATAATTTTGAATTGCTACAGAACTGAACAACAATGAAAAGAAAAACAATGTCTTAGATTTAATACTAAGTATTTAACTTTTAATTTAACTAGTGACGTGCGTGGTAAAGAATGACGTGCTGAACATTTATTAATTTATCTAAATACTTATTAATCTGTTCTATCATTTTATGAATTTAAAATTAGCTTGCAACTTTAAAACTTCCAGTTATTTGGCATCGTCAACAAAAATAAGTATGGAAGATACAAAAGAAAGAGAAAAAAGAGACGCCGAAATGCGTGCTATTGCAGAAGAAAGTGAAGGTTTACGAAAAGGCCTCCAAGAAATCCTCAACTTTCTGAAAGATAACAGTAAGTTTCCATTTTAAATCGACGTTGTAAAATATGAAATGTAACAAAATCTAAACACAGTAACATTTTTAAGGCACTACTTCGTCAGGAGTACTAGCATTGCAATGTCCTAGTTTGGAAGCCGTATTGCACTCTATGGAGGCGCGACATGCCGCTGGTTGGTTCGCCCCACATATGGCAGCTGTTTTGGAGCTAAAAGCTGCTCTAGGTGGTAGAGATGCTCTGTTGACTGCTTTACATGACGCTAGGTAAATTATATAATTAAATTTTTTGTAAATCTTAAATTCTACTTACCTTCTTTTTAATGAGGTCTTGATATTGCCAATTTACATTATACGAAATGCGTTTGTTTGTTCAGAAAGGAAACATTTGATGTTATGGAAAAGTTGACGAAGGAATCCAAGAAAACAATTGAGTTGGAACAAAAGTTATCTGCTATTGAATCAAAGATGCCCAAAGATAAACAAGAGAACGTTACTGAACCCACAGACCTCGAATTAAATATTGGAGAATTTGGATCTTGGATAGCGGACAAAAGTCATGAAAATATGAATTTTGATGACAAGAATGAAATTGAAACTTATGTTAATAAGCGTGACTCGCGCTACGAAAATCAGTTGAAATCAGGATTGGCTTATTTTTACAATAAGCTAGATCTCTTATTTAATAAAATGACTTCTCTAGCAATTCAGGCTACCGATGATCGGAACAACTGGCGAATAGAAGAAGAACAATATAAAGCTCAAATAGAAAACTTGAAGGCTCAAATTATTGAAAATGAAGATGATAGTATCAGTGAGCATTCGCCAGGTTTAGTCAGCATCCCAAACGTTGCTGTTTTACAACGAAGGTGCTCTTATCTGGAGGAAAGTTACAAATACATAAGAACTTTAAATGAAAATATTCAAAATGAGCACTTAGATTGCCAAAGAGAAGCTATGGTAGCAGCGGCACAATATGAAACTCAAATTAATAGGATGATTCTTGCAATGGCTGATATTACAGACAAACTTAGGAAATCTATTTCAATCGACCTATTTTGGAAACAAAACAAAGCGTTAACGGAAATAGTCTCCAAATACAGAGCACTTTTGAATGATACAAGCAAAAAGAATATTGGATCTTTTAATTTAATAAAACGACTTGAAGATGATAAGATTGAAATTATTAATGATGCCCAAAAACGTTTCAGTGGTAAGTTTAATTTAAATTATTTCGATTTACGAATGCAATGATCTGTCATTATTATCACTATGAGTAATTTGATAAATTTTTAGAGGATCAAGCAGACAAAAATATTCAAAAACATTTGAAAACTGTAGAAATGTCAGTATTACAAAAACAGCTTAATGAAGTATGCAACGAATTAAATGAGAAAGAAAAAGAAATTGAGCAATTACAAGCTAAAAATATGGACTTGAACAAACATCAAGAAAATTTAATGTAAGTAAGAGCTATCTTCTGAAAAGTTTTGCAAACTTGATTGTTAAAAATATACAATTAGCACATTGTTTTACCACTTTAGAAAACAAAAATTCACTGAAACAATTAATAATTTTCTAATTTTTCAGAGATAAAAATCTTTCGTCTATTACGAATCAAGAAGTGGAAAGTTTAAATAATCTATTGCAAAAGCGTACTGAAGATAATAAAAAGTTGAAGGAACAGGCTCAACACGTTTCAAAACAACTAGACATAGCATTACTACAGGTAAAAAATGAGAAAGTACTGAATTTAGCAAGCAATCATTTTGAAACTATGTATTTTAGTTGCAGGATCATCAGCATAAGCAACTGAATACGGACATGGAAATGAATATGTTGAAACATCAAATTTTGGATCTGCAATCTACTGGCGACAACAAAGCAATAGTCGCGAGGTACCCACGACTTCTTTAGAAGTTTGAATATTCATGTTTTCGTCACTAATCTCAACATGTCTAAAATATCATCCTACATACTTTTGATTTCAGGCTCAGTGGAGAAGTATTAGTGGCTCATCTCCAAGCTTCTGAGAGCCATAAAAAAGTAGATAGGCTTAACATTATTTTAAATAAGGAAAGACAATTACGAACAGAAGCCGAAGAAATGTTAAAATCGCGACAGAATATATTTGAGGTTTATGCTACTAGATATGAAACTAAATTCAGGTAAAGGTTAATTCACGGTTCTTTAGATCAGAGAAGTAACGTAACCCCATTTTATTCTTATTGTTATTTTAAGGTACATGTATGAAGTAATGCAAGCACTACGCCAGCAATACCACGGTTGCATACCATTGACGTCTGTTGAGAACTATCAAAACACTTTAGAAGAACTGTCGCGTAAAACTCAAACTGTGAACGCAAAACTCAATGAAATAGAAGATTTGCAAGCCAGCCTTATCATAAAACATAGCGTTTTTGAGCAAATCCTAGACCTATCAAAAAACAAATGTCTAGAAGATGATGACGTCTGCCAACATAAATTAAAGTTGCTTGTAACGGTAACTAGCTAAACTTCTTTTTTTTGCTCCAAACTATTTATGAAAACTTTCCGACTACCAGACTAAAAAAAAATCTTTTCCTAGCTAATCTTATACCTACTTATTGTTTTTTAGCAAAATCAATTATCACGTGAAACAGATTATTTAAACAAGAAACTCCAGACTTTAGAACAGTCGAGAGATGAAATTATGAGACACTGCAACCAATTGGAAAAAACGTTCTTGCTTATAAATCAGGGCTTTGAAAAATCAACCGTTGAAGACATCGTCGGAATTAAAAAGTTGAATGAAAATACAGGAGTTGTTGCTAATTTGGAAGTGGAAGACCTTGCATCGGATGATGACTCAGTTTCTCGTCGTAAGCAATAATTACTTCCAAAATGAATTGTTTTATTTCCTTCATTAATAATAATTTGAACCACTATGATGAAATCTTGTTTCAGGAAGTCAAACCATTACTTTACCTAAACCGAAAGTTCTTAGGGCCCCGGCTGATACCACGAATAAAACAAAAATAAATCTAGATAAACTCTCTAATAATTTGCCCGGCTCGCCCGTGAGAACACCTGATAAAACTTCAGTTTTGAGAACTGCTGACGTATTGGTTCAAACGAATGTCCTAGAAAGAGAAAAAATCTGTAAACTTATACAAACAGACGAAGATACCGAAATTCGAATGTTGAAAAATGAAATAAATAGACTTAGTTTGGAAAACGATGAAAAGAGTAAGGATCTAATTAAAGCTGTAAACCTGCAAAAGCAGCAAACTGTAAATATCTTGAATTCTAATACAGCTCAAATCAACCAAGACATAAAAATAAAAGATTTACAAAAGACTAATGAACAGAAAGATAGATTAATAGACAGTCTTAACATATCTGTTGACGAATTGCGAAGGCAACTTGACAGCAAAATTCAAAAAATATCAGAAAGAGATAAAATTGATGATTCAGCGCAAAAAGAAAACAAAACTCTTCTACTATCATTGAAGAAAATTGAAAACGAGAAAAATGAGATTGTTAAGGAATACCAGAGAATAATTAATGTGGAGAGGGAAGAATATGTTAAGTCTACGAAAGACTTACAAAATAAGGTCCAAGAGCTTGGAGCGCAACTAGAGAGGTAAAATTGGTTATAATAACGTTGAAGCCACGCCTTTTTTTACCAACGTCATGTTTTGTTTGAAACGACTTAAGCAATGATCGATCATTCTCATATGATAATATCATCATATTGTAAACATAGTCGATAATCTCAATACCCGACTCATTAACAAATTTATTACAGGAGAGATAGTGGCACTGAAATCTCATTCTCTGAAAGACTTCAAGGAGTTGTCTCAAAATATACACATAAAATCGTGGAGCTCGAGGATGAGTGTTTTACCTTGAGGAGCAAATTAGATGGGAGCAAGACTGAATTGTGAGTTTTTTTACGGTTAAAATCTAAAGAAAACACTAAACTTCACTTTGTGACAATAATGGATTACATCATCTGATATTAAAATGAAACGATACATTACACCGCGTACTTACAATACACATTTTGCTTTACCTTACTGTGAAGTGAAAATTATTCTAGATTAGATATCTATTGTGTTAATGTGGTACGATAATGGTTTTATAGGATGTCGTATCAAAGCGAAGTTGACCGTTGGAAGAATTTGGCTTCAGAAAGATTAAGCAAAATGGAACAACTAAGTTCACAACTGGAAGAGCGACATTCGCATGAAGTGAGTTCCCATTTATATCTTTATTTCGTTTATTTTTCGGGATAGTTTGAAAATAAAAGTATTCATAAATAGGTTCTGTTTGATATATCATACAGCGTTGATGCTTGAGACCATTTTGTTTCAAGGTGGAATCATATAAAGCAGAAAATCAACACTGGCTGTCACAATTGAATGAAACGCAGCGTGAGCATCTTGAGTTGCGATCTAAGCTTTCTGAACAGAAGGCACTGCATGTAAAACAAGCAGCCGATAAGGATGTGCAGATAGAACAGCTGCGCTCGATCATTCACACGCTAAAGGTGAGCAAGTCTAACGACAAGCAGGCTCCGCATCCGCAAACCGCATGTGGAGTGGAGCGACTAATCGTGTTCGTGAACGATGATTGGTCTATTCCGCGTGTTGCATGCACCCGCAACGGGCGGGGCCAATGTGACATCATTTTAAGGGCCTACGCTAGCTAACGCGGACGCCCGCTTCGTGCGAATGCTCGCAGGTCCCACTCCAGACAGCCAGACACCCGCCGCGGACCAGCAAGTCCGCGACGGCCGAATTTTTACTGTCCAGACACGTTTAGTTACTAAGATACCCGCAACTCGACTACAGTACTAGCCTAGTCCGAATTAAGCGTCAGCGCTACCAGTATAATGAAATAGTCCGTGAGCATGTGCAGGCCGCGTGCCCACGGAGCAGACGCCCTGCTAGCGGTGTTCATACAATATCTTAATCCGCGTCAGCTAGCGTAAGCCAGGGCTTACAGCTCAGGAGCTATTCTAAGTAACAGCTAGAGTCATTCTTAATTACTCGTCTGAAGAAGAGGTAAGTGCGAAATTATCGAAGTAAATAGGTAATAATCTCTAGTGATACTTTCCGGGAAAACAAGTTGGTGCTGGTAGTTTCACCTTTGGGTTGGAATGCTTATTACATAACAGGAGCCACGCCAGTGCTACAGCGGCAGCGTCTGTGACCAAAAAAACTCTCAGTGAAACACTAGTGCAGTCATTGAAGCGAAAAATATATGGTCTTACCTCCGAATTTTTTTACTGTGAACCGAATTGCATACAATTTTGGAATTAGGCTCATCTTAC
>BHDV01010478.1:227613-248706 GCA_005406045.1 Adoxophyes honmai
AAGATGAACCTAATTCCAAAATTGTATGCAATTCGGTTCACAGTAAAAAAATTCGGAGCAGTAATGCTTCAATGACTGCCCTACACGGCCGGAGTTGAATGTGTTAACGAAACTTCTGATCTAAGATAAATGAAATTTCAGAGTCAAATAATGAACATGCAAACGATAATGGCAGTGAATGATCCCAGTTTCGATCTGTCAGCTATAGTGGAAGTAGAAGAAGTGAGCGACGGGATATCACAACATGGCTCTGATCGGTTAGAGCTCAAATTCGATTCTGCTCTAGACCTGCAAGATATTCAAGATGACATGAGAATGCCGGCCAGTTCTACCGCCATCTGGTAAGTTAATGTAGACAAGTGAATGGATACATGCTCTAAAGATTAGCACAGCAGTTTAGCTCTCGTTTATTTTAGGGGAACCCTACATCTAATTAAATCTTCATTTCAGGCAAGAACCAATAATAGAGCGCCTCCGCCGCGAAAAGCAGTTGGTGAGCAAGCAGAATGCAATGCTTCGAAGGCAGATCAAGGCGCTAGCCTCACGAGAACGCAGGGCGCGGCTTGACGCGCACAACCTTAAGAACCAAGTGTTTCGAATGTAAATACACATAATACGCTTGTCATCCTTGTCATCTGATGCCTAGATAAGATTTTGACGCATTAATCTTGATTCTTCTATTTAAAATTACACAACCACCTACGGTTTCAACACCAAAAATCTATATTCAATCATCTGATTATCTATGTGAGTAGTAGACCTTAGTATCGGAGTAGTATCTGAGGAGTAGATAGATAGTCCCTTAAATACTTTTCCTATCTCTTTTTACTAGTTCCTATTTCAGGTAATGTTTTTATATATATTTGAGCTTAGAATTGTAAGTTCATTGATCTATCTATTTCCTATCAGCTCTACTTCGGGAAGCAAGGTGGCGACGGCCGAAACAGCAGCCCTCCACAACAAGATTGCGTCCCTGCAAGCGCAGCTCTCCAGCGCCAGGCGCGACACCAACTCCAGTGTGGCGCTGTGGGATAAGTGGAAGAGGTATCCTTTGCTTTTCAATTCATAAATTTATTTACTTTTTTTAGCCCAATTGTATATCGCACTGCTGGGCAAAGACCTCTCCATTCTTCCACCACTCTTATGGTGATTACTAAGCCATTTATTTTGGTCGATCTCTGTGTGAATTACTCTTCTGTATGATCCGCATACTATGTTCTTCTAAACTAAAACTTGATGTTGGTAACATATTAAATTAATGTATTTGTAGAGCACAGCAGTCATCGGATCGATGGCAAACCCGATTTGAAGATAAATGTCAAGAAGTGAAAAAGCTGGAAATCAGTTTGAATCTCACCAAATCGGCAATGTCAAGACTGGAAAAAGAAAAGCGCGTGCTCTTGTCAAGGCTTAATGAAGTTAAATGTAAGTATGTTTTCTCTAGATTCTCTTAATAGTTTCCAAACCTAATCTCTTTTAAATTAACGCTACGTCATCAGTTGAAAATAATCGAATTTACCTATTACCTAAATAATTGTTTCCATGAAAGACACCCAATAGTATCACTTGCGCTGTGATTTCAAAATTACCGTATACAAGGTGATTGCCCTAAGTGTTCATCGTTCTTCTCAGCTGAAAGCAGGATCCTGATAGAGAAGCAGGAGGGTGAGCACTCTGAGAAGTCTCTCCGTGAGCAAGAGAGTGCGCGGTATGAGTCTCCCTCTCCGCCGCCAGTCTCTTCGCGCGCCTTACTGGACAGAGTACAGGCGCAGCAAAGGAGGATCGCAGCTTTGGAAGTTGCTGAGAAGGTCAGTCAGTGTCTGCTAGACGTCTGGTGTGAAAATAAGCGTAAAAGTCTTGTCCGTTTTTAGAAGAGTCTAGTTAACTAGTTATGTTGATGATGTGATGGTTGAATCCCTTTAGTAATTCAGAAACACTTGATATTTCGCATATACTGAAACGCCGTGGTAGCCCAGCGGTTCGACCTGTGGCCTCTCAAGCAGAGGGTCGTGGGTTCAAACCCCGGGCTCGCACCTCTGAATTTTTCGGAATTTATGTGCGTTATCGAATTTGATATTTATCACGAGCTATTCGGTGAAGGAAAACATCGTGAGGAAACCTACACACAGCATCGAAGTAATTCAACGTTGTGTGTGAAGTTCCCAATCCGCACTGGGCCCGCGTGGGAACTATAGCCCAAGCCCTCTCATACTGAGAGGAGGCCTGTGCCCTGCAGTGGGACGTATATAGGCTGATGATGCTGATGATGATATACTGAAACAACTTTGACAACTGTGACAAATACAGTATGAAATAGTATGAAAAATTGGCCCCTAGATGGCATGGGTAGGTATGTTTCATCTCCCAACGTGCTCGTGTCTATGTTCTAACCTACTATGGTAGAAATAAGTATGTCACTAATAAAAATATCTACATATTATTTCAGGGTAATGAAGTCTTGGTGTCAGAATATGAGAGATGTTTAGCAGAGATAACTGCACTGAAAGGCCAGGTGCTAAAGTTGGAGTCGTCTCTTCTGGAGTCGCAGATCCGGTCGCCGCTCAAGTCTTCTCCGGACGCTCAACCAGAGTTGGAGTACTGGAAGAGGTTAGCAGTCCTCATTAGTTAGACCTTTCCTACATTAATTTCAGTTAAAATTTAAAATATGAGCCAGTTGTCCTGGGTGTGCTGAGAGTAGCATAGTTAAGTCCACTGCGAGTATACCTGGTTCTACGAGAGTTGAGATCACGGGCTTTAGAATATGTCCCGTATTAACAGGGGCATTTTGACTTTCGTTCATTTCATTTATTCTCCTTTTATTCAATCGCTTCTTCGTGTAGTTATGTATGTAATCATTCACGTCAACTCTCGTAGCACATGTTATATCATCATCATCATCATCAGCCTATATACGTCCCACTGCAGGGCACAGGCCTCCTCTCAGTATGAGACATGTTATAATGAGTGATCTTAACATTTCTAACTTACCTAAAAAGTAATTCCCTGATCGATTCTCATTTTTATTTCAGTTATTGCGATATGCTGAAAGAAGAAAACATGCAGCTGACTTTAAAAATCAACACCATCGAGACATCTCCTTCGACTTCCCATCAACACCGCATCAATGATCTCGAGCAAACCATACTCACATTAAGAGGTATTTACTGCCAGTTTAAAGGAGTATCGATACTTATCGTAGGTAGCAGGACCGCTTGACACAGTTCAATATTCGAACGTAACAGCTGTCTGCTGTATGCTTAAGCTATACTGTGCCTTTATAATTTTTTTTAAAAGACCTACATGCAGACTAATATTGGCCTAATAACTAGTTCGCTTTAATTAAATATGAGTTTTGAGATACATACAGTCAAAGACCAATGTACTGACACGGACAAACTGCAGACCATATTAAGTCTTTGACTATGGTTAGGTACTTCTCGAAATAGGTGTGTAATGTGTAGTTGTCTACACTTCTAGCTGTATTTTCGTTTCTATCCTTAATCGTTCTCGTCCACGATTTGATAAGCGATACTAAGGAATGATATTTAAATGGGTGGATATTAATCAATGACATTTAATGTCATTGATTAATATCCACCCATTTAAATCTTCACGTTAACTAAATTACACGTTAGTTAAATATCACGTTTAATCATCTGGTTACCCAGAATTTGCTGAACGTCGCACTGGATTTTTGAATTCATGTGCTCTGCCTACTTCTCTTGGGAACACAGGCGTGAGAATATGTATGTATGTATGTTAAATCTTCTACGCAATGGATCGTGTCTCGCACATCTTAAAGCGTTGTTTTAACTAAATCCTAAAAAATATATTTAATGAAACCAACATTCTAAAAATACAGTCTCTACGTAAAATTACAGTAATTTTGACAATGCATGGAAGGGTAAAGGGTATTGAATTAAGGACTACTATACGTCAATAGCTTTAAGAGTCGACTCCTTCAGGTTTGGTGAGCAAATTTCAATCGGAGCAAAAGTCAGCTGCGGGTCACAGACGAGTGGAGTCTGGCTCAAGACCTGGCAGTGCACACAGCGGAACAGAAAAGGTAGACTACCTACTTCATAACATAACCAAACTAAGGCCTCTTTTCCACAGGCGGCGCCGGGCCGTAGTTCTGCCGTGTCCGTCAACAAGCGTCCATAGTGATCCATACAACACTGACGACCGTGTCTACACACGGTTAATTAACCATAGTTTTTTACGGCTAAAAACCGTCTGTGGAAAAGAGGCCTTAGACTAAACCGTAAAATAGTTTCACTAAATACGTCACTCTATCGGCAATACAGACGAGAGAGAGTAATTAAAATTTCCAAATGGGTTAGGTAGAGCACACGAAACGCTATATAGATAAAACCATAACTATAATAGTTTCATGGCCACTTCTAGCACATTTTTATGATTATCATTTAATTTCCAATTGGCAGCTTTAAACTAACACAGTCCTGTTAACTCATTGCCCAGCGATACTTCTGATGATCAAGTGGATGTCTTCCAATTGTTCGTTTTTTTCTTTACTTATACTTTCTGAACGTAAATTAATTTCATTTTCATGATTGGTCCAGGGAAGGAATCAGTTGGAGTCGCTACGGGTTGAAATAGCTAATCTCAAGCGGACTATTCAGGACAAAGATTTATTGCTGGAGAAATCTAAGGAAATGCTCAAAATTGCTGCCGAAAGAGAGGAAGATCTGCTCAGAGAGGTAAGCTCAACTCGCATAATTTGAATATTATGCAACATGTTACTAAAATACGAGTACAGCAGAAAGGGGTTTTAATGGCCCATTGTAAGACGTCAGTTTACAATATTTGAAAGAAAAGAAAAAAAATACAGCCGAATTGAATACCTCCTTTTTTAAGTCGGTTAAAAAGAGATTTAATTCCTCTTATTTAGTTTGCAAACCTTGTTAAATGAAAAATTTAAAATCCATCAAAGAATATACCTTGTCTACTCTGTTAAATAATCTGTTCTATGATAACTTTAGTTCTATTAAGTGACAGCTTACTAGGTTTTACAATATTTTGTAACACATATAGAGCACCGAGAAACAGAACAGTTTGATTTTGATGAATTTGTATAGGAATAATGTAGAGTTGAGGTAAGACAACGTAAATACGGTACTTTATGTCAACATTGACTTCGGAGAACTGTCATCTCCATTTCCTCCGTGGATATCGTAAGAGGCGACTAAGGAAATAGGTGAAGTTATATTTGTATGTTAAAGAGATATTAATTGTGTAAGTAGCTAGAGCTATTATAGTACACGCCCATAGAGTTTGCACATAGGTTTTCACGGCGAACATCGTGTTTGTAGAGCATTGTCTCTCTCTAACTTACGTGACGCCGACTGTCTCTTTCCTATGACCGATGTGCAAACCTTATGGTCTAGTAGCAGATTGTAATATCGATATATAGCAGATTGTAATATCGATAGTTTCTCTTTCAGAATACATTTCTGCGACGCCGTTTGGAAGACCTGAGCAAGTCACCAGTGGGATTTTTGTCGGTTTAATATTATTTCAACTTATTTAAATCTCCATTTTTCTCAAGTAGGTACACTGCGCTAAGTTAAAATGTCGTTTCTGTCACTTAAAATTTTAGAACGTAAGTATAACAAAATGTAAAACACTTATTTTTTTAAGAAATTGCGTTTATTAGGTACACTCCATTTACTTATCGTATAAAAATATAACAACAATTAAATAAATATTAATATTAAATAAACGATTTTTCAATACTAGTTAGAACACATTCTGTTCCCATAATTTAATTTAAGATTGCAAAAATACGTATCATTATTCATTAATTCACTATAATAAAGCTAATCAAATCTCTTAGCAGTACTAAATGCTGAGTGGTTTCGTTAATTCACACTGAAAAGAAATAAAGGTAAGGTATAATAATTACAGTCTAGTTAATTAATCTGTTATAAAAAAGTAGGTACAGCGATTTAAGTAAGTAATAAGACCTTAACACTTTATTGTACAACTCCTTTTTTTACTTTGTCGCTGTGTGCAGGTTTCCAGTCGATGTTTTCCTTCACCGAATAGCCCGTGATAGATATTAAATTCGAATTCGCTCATAAATTCCGAAAAATTCAGCAGCTCGAGCCTATATCTCATTCACGGAACAAGTTAATGTGGAAATCAAAAAAGGCAGTGTTCAAACTTACCTTTGTTTTATCAAAAAGCTTTTGACAGAATTGTAAGGTCATAATAAATTTTTCGTGCAATTTAAAGTGTCAAATTATTATTTGTTAAGCTTTTAGAAATGAATATTATTATTACTTTTGTTTTTTCTTTGCCTTATACAAGTTATACAATTATAAAAGCCCAAAATGTTTACTCCCAATTCCAACTGAAAATTAAAATTCACTTCTATAATAGTAGCCAGGTGTGAACACGTTTTTCGAAATTGTCAAATGTCGTAGACTTTTTGTCTTTGTCAATTGTATGGGATTACGTGACAGAGAGAGCGCTATATTAACTTGTTTTCGTGAATGGAGTATAGGATTCGAACCTAGAAGTCAAACCACGGCACACAGCGTCGAAGTAGGTACTTCAATGTTGTGAGCAAAGTTCCCGATCCGCGTGGCCCCGCGTGGGAAGTATAACCCAAGCTCTCTCATACTGAGAAGAGCACTGTGCAGCAGTGGGATGAAATTAAGCTGAATTATCATTAATTCATTATCATTGTTTATTATAATGTATTACTAACCATACACATGCGTATCCTTTTAAATCCAAAGCACCAACTAGAAGCGTCAATGTATAGATTTGGTCGATGAAGAATCCACCTAAAATAAACACCAACTACTGAAATTGTGCAATTTGAAGCTTCCCATTGCGTTACCTGTGTTTCATTTATGTACCATTGCTAAGTGCAGTGCGGGTACAGGATTTCTCAAAACGGGGTTCATGATCTTAAAAGGTTCGTGATAAAACTTATGAGTACCTCTACGGCATATGACTTGGCAAACTCTGACTTACGGGTTAGGATAATCATTACTAAGTATAATTATCAAGTTACCAACAATATCGTCATGTTCTTGGGAGTAGAAAATCAATCAAAACATTTAATATCTGAAGACACCTTTGAGAAGTCCTGTTATAGATACCAACCATGCCAATGGTGCAACTTCACCGCGCAAAAATACCATCGCAGACTCATATGATATTATTATGAAATTCACTTTTCATGAATACTCTCTCAATAAAAAAGTGGCAAAGGGCTTATCATTGTCCCGTAGCTGATAGCACGCGTGTCATTTTTCTCAACACTAATTTTATCATTTATGTGTCGTTAGTCGTTTGGCAGTGTGTGCATATATACTATAGACCGATAGGTACTTAAAAGATGGTAAACAATCTTGACATGTCTTTTTATTGAAATACACAGTCTAAAAATGAAAATCGTTACAATATACAATTCAATTATGAAAGTAAATGATTTTTTCATACCTAAATTGTAAAATGTAAAGATTTTGATTTATAAAGTGTATGTATAGAATCTTTATGGTTTTCTCTAGGATACAGTAAGTATGTGTCACGCTTGTTGTATTACTTCCTTGAGAACCCTGATAATTGAACTATTGAGTGTTACGACGGCAGTTTCAAACGCCTGAATATTCAGACAGCCGTCTCGGGAAGGAAAAGGAGAAGCCATGCCTATTTTTACAAGCTACGAGGTACAGGCATTGTGCATCGTCCACTGGACGTAATCATACGTATTATCCATCCACGCATAAGGCACGCTCAAGTGGCTGTCCGACAAGCAACATAAAAGACTAACTTGTTACAGCATCCGTAATACCGTCAGTTAGCACAAAATACCTTTCACTTCCGAATATTAACCAATTTACATCCCGTTTTGTTAATTCTAGCCATTCTCCATCTCATGCAATGCAACCCACTTAATTCTAAAATAGATGAAGGTTTTTATCTGACCTGGTCGTCAGTCTTCTTTACCTGGTACCGTCTCCTCAACCGTTTGGCGAGAGGTGGCGTGAAGAGAGCAGGGTCAGGATGGTCTCTGCCCGCGCGTTGCCACGGCTGCTGCTGCCGCCAGAGAAGAGATACCACGGCGCCTACCACTAGCACCCAAACGAGACCAATCTGAAAGTAATGGTCCCAAATTGTGGTGACCTTAATATGCCCTTTGATCTCCCGGATCCATTGACAGAATGCTACTGCGAATTGATTCATTTTGGTATAGGTCACCTTCAAATGTACCAAAAGAGCTTTACCAACCAAGTTTTACAAAAAAAAATCTGCAATCTTAAAGTTTAACTCTTCGTTGTTAGGATTTTAGATAAACAACGGAGAAGGAGCTAAACAACGATTATTTAATAGGTTCATATGATACCTATTCTATCGTCATAAACATCGTGACGTAAATACGACGTATAATGAATCAGAACAATAATTTCTTAAATAAATCTTTTGTTGTTACTTTATAACAAAAGAGTACCTACAGAATAGATAAGGATAATGTTTTGCCATCTGGAATACTCGTGCTCGAAGTGTCACAAAATTATTATGTTAAATGATAAATGAGTAACATTTCGGTATCCATTAATACGGAACTTTACTATCAGTGTCAACTACCAATGTCAATAACCAAAAATACTGAGAGATTAATACGAAGTTCCAGATAAAATATGATGGAAAAACATTTTGCATCAGATCTACGTACTTGGTTGGTATGCTTACCGGACTCGTCCACAAATACGAAACTCTATAAAGATAGAAGTAGTCACTAGGATTGACAGGTGGTATTTCAGGGAGTGTAATGTTCGCAGCACAGCCCTCTACGCTCACTGGTAGCCTGACTAGCGGCGGTCGGGGTTTGCCAAAGTTCATCCAAAGAGTCACTGCCAGCCCACTCAGCAGGCCTACGCAGACACCCTGGAAAATTAATTAATTTTGCTGCTTATTCATGACAAATTTAAGTCAAATTGGACATGGACTGATGCAACTGTCGTACCACACTCAAGTGCATGAAAAATAAGTGTTGCTGCTTGGCTCTACACTAATACTCACTCATGCTGTAATATCTGATGTACACTGTGTCGTAATAAGTTCAGTATGACGCAAACTTCAATGCTTTAAGGAGTGATACTACCACATTGCCATTATTTATTTTAAGGTCATTTTAACCGATAACGCTGAGATAAAACTCAGCTCACGTAATGTCATACTCACGCCCTCATTAGCGAATGTAGTAAACATTCCGAGAGTGAACACTCCGAGCACTGGTCCTCCCACAGCCGCGAAGATAGTCAGGGACGCTTGGAGAACACCGCCCAAGTGTTCGGCGATGAAGGCTATCCCAAGGAAGATCAAACCGTAGACGGCGCAGGTCACTTTGGTCAACCAGGGGACGTATGATTTACGGACGTTGCACCACCTTAAGAGAACGAGATATTAGCCACTGTATTTGTAGCCGTGTGATGGTGTCGGGTTTAGTATATCACCCCTCCATTTCTTCCGTGGATGTCGTAACGGGCGACTAAGGACATGGGTTAAAGTATATTTTAGGCGACAGGCTTGCAACCTGTCACTATTGTATTTGCCACCTTAAAACCAAAAAATATATGCTAGAAGTGGCCACGAAGCGTGAAATAGTCATGGATTTGTCTATGTAGCGTTTTGTGTGCTCTGCCTACCCCATTTGGAAATACAGGTGTATTCATTATTCATTATTCTGCATTAATAGGCAGAGTACACGAAACGTGACATCGACAAAACCATGATTATGAATATTTCGCGCTTCTCAGCCATTTCTAGCATAATTTTAGATTTGAAAACAGATGGAAGAGGTAGAAAAATATTGACAGGTTGCTAGCCTGTCGCCTAAATCATACTTAAACCTATTTACTAAGTCTGCTCTTTCGACATCCACGGCAGAAATACTATCCCGGCACCACACAAGACTTGATACATAATTATAAGACATATTTGTTTCTCAGAAAAAAGGAACAATTCAGTAATAACGACTCAGCTTGGCTGTAATAACGAAGAATAATGTAAAGACGCGACCTTCATTTGAAGCTCTTATCAATTTGAAGAGACATAGGTACTCTGTAAGTGACATACGTTTATAATCCTTACTTGCCAATGTAGTCGATTATGGTGACGGCAGCAAGGGAGTTGCAAGCAGATGAGACGGTTGAGAGAGAGGCGCTGAATATACCAGCAACAAACAGGCCCGCCAAACCTGGGATAGACCCCATAGCTTGCACCACGTAGTATGGCATGATTTGGTCCATCTATCAAAAGAGTTAATAATGGTTTAAAGGTTGTTTCAAACTTCAATTCAGTCTACGAGAACAGACTGATGAGCAGTGATTAATCATAATTAGAGTTAATTAGGTAACGCAGATTAGTTGATTGCTTATCTTGTATTGGTGTCTCTAAGGAAAACGATGAAACTGTTATTACTACGGTAACTGCTGATTTGGCGATTAAATGTATGATTACTAGATTACGTTGTTGTTAATTTCATAAAATTGATTGTAATGATAATGATCTGTGGAGATATTATATCTTTTGTCTAATACAAGGTGTTATGCTGGGTTCCGTAAATTTTACGGGAGTAACAACGTCCTAAGTAGGTATACGTTAATATGTAACATGTTTTTAATTTATACGTCGTAGTTAGTTCTTCTCATTTCTTAGTTACCTGAATATTATCTTATCATATCAATTTGTTTAACCGTTAAGTTGACACTTAGAAATTTTTCTTGCAATAATTTATTTTATTTCTATGAACGTAACAAAATAACAGTCACAAAATGTGAACGCAAAATGTGTTGTTATACATATTTATACCTAAGGAAAACATTGCATAAATAATGTTTGTGCTTATCAGGTACAGATTCGTATCTCAAGATTTAATTCTTGTTTCTATCAAATTATTATTTTATTTCATCAAAATAATCTTAATTATTACAGAAGATAAAAAAAAACATACTTAATTTGATTAGGTTTATTAGTTTTTCCACACGGCTCAGTTTAGATACACAATAAAGGTGTTTGTCTACGTGATATTGTGAAATTACACAAAATATGTGCAATGTTAAAATGAAATTAGTATCTAACTTACGTTATCGAGTTGTTACTGCGTTTTACCAGTCCGCATACAGTTTTTTTGGCGTACTTAATAATTATGATAAATAGGTTTTTTTGTTACTTTTAATGATTAAAATATAAAACTCAACTTATAACTAACGAAAATCATATTGTTAGTAGACAATGTTGAAAATTTTCACGCTCTTTCCGCCACAATGCGGCCAGATATTAGCATTACTTGGACAATACAATTGAAAACGTATTGTACATTTCACAGTGAATTTATTTCAACAAGCGTAACTTACGGCCGTAATACTGTTAGAAGCGAGCGGGTCACAGTCCTTGTAGACAGCGTAAATGGCAATACCACTGATGCAACAGCAAGCACTCATGAACAACAGGACCGGCCAACTCCACCAGAGGCACGCTTGAGATCGCTTCAAAGTCCTTACAGTGAGAAGGCGCTGGACCTGTAGGAAATAAATTAGACGTAAACGCTTACAAACAACGAATAAAATTTAATCCTACTAGCTTCCCTTTTCCACCGTGAAAAAGCTTTATTTTAATCGGTTCTGTAGGTTCATGATAAAGCAGTTTGAGAATATTCTTATATCTAATTATTTAGTAATACAATTATTTACTTGTGTGTGATTGACTGCGTAGAGTGAGAGGTAATTGACCAGGCCGCCAATATTTAAGGACCACCAAGTCGATCTTTCGGTTGGATCCGGGCTGAAACTGTTTAAAATTGGTTATAACTTTATTGCTTTTTTATTGAAACATACATTGGCCGCAAAAATAGGACCTTTGCTTCTTTATACTCACTTTGAAAAATCAACGCGGCCTCCCTCTCTTGCTATAGTAAATATCTTATCAAATCCTCCAAGTTGTATAGAACTAAAAATAAGGATGCTTATCACGGATGCGAACATCAACGCAGTTTGTAAGACGTCCGTGAATAGGACAGCCTTCATACCACCTAATGTTGAGTACAGAGTGCAGACTAACCCTACTACTAATATAGATATGAGTTTATCAAGCCCTGTGACCGATTCTAGCACCAACGCCGGTGCATAAAGCACTATTCCATTGTACAACACCATTTGTAACGTGTATGTCATGGAGGTTAATAATCGGATGGTTGGGCCAAATCGTAGTTCCAAATATTCATATGTACTGGTTTTTTGTAATCCAAAGAATACTGGTAGGTATAAGGACCCAGCGATGGGAGTCCCGTATCCATATGGCAGATTGATGAGAATGAACATCATGCCGTAGTAATAGGTTTCTGAGGAACCGCCCAATAAAGAGATCGCTGACATAAAGGAAGTCATGAGGGACACTGCCACTGGCAGTATGGACATGTTGCGATCTGCCAGGAGATATTCCTGTAAATAGTAAAAGGTTAACATTACAATTTGTAATTACGCAATCAGTATTAGACTAGATTACATGTTTTTGAGTAAATTTCAGATAACCTAGATTATAAATAAGTTTCAAGTGACCTCGTTGGTTTTTTGTTTCCCTCCTGTGAAGCGGAAATAGACACCGATGCCGATGGAGGCGATCATGGTTGCCGCCATTATCACATAGTCCCATGGTCCGAAGATTTCCGATATCGTCATTTTTTCTGCAAAAATAATATTATTCTAAAAAAAATGTAACGAACCCCAAACAATGAAGCAACAAAATTGTGCCACCAGTGAATGCCGCGGTATTTCTTTGGCTTATTAATTAACTTTATGGTATGCGTAGCTCGTTAATTGCCTTGGTCATAGGGCTATATTTTTAAGCCCCACT
The DNA here is from genome assembly GCA_005406045.1 of Adoxophyes honmai. Taxonomy (NCBI): domain Eukaryota; kingdom Metazoa; phylum Arthropoda; class Insecta; order Lepidoptera; family Tortricidae; genus Adoxophyes; species Adoxophyes honmai. The sequence goes on from BHDV01010478.1 coordinate 240,505, forward strand.
GTTTAGACGTTACGAAATTTTATACTTCCATTTGGTATGGTCAAATATACGGCTGGTAAATAAGAAGTAACGATTTCCGGAAAATTACGAGTGAGAATTTCAATAATATCCGTTTGTGTGATATTAAACTTTCTGTGAAAAACAATGTTAAATAAGGGCGACTTTCTGAATTCAGTATTGTCATTTGTACTCTTACATTGTATTCATTGACATGACATGACAATCTGTCGTTAAAAATATTACCTAACGGAAAGAGGGCAAGAGGAATCAGATCGCAGATAGAGAATAAACTTAACAAACTAAAGAAAATAATTAAGTCGCTTTTTAGGTATCAAGAATTTAAAGAGAATTTACTTGCATTTAAAAGACTACTGAAGAGATCTGCACTGATACAATACAATTCCGATCTCCGGTACAATTACTGTCACAAGACTGATAACACCTCCGACCCTCTAGGTTGGCAACACAACTGTGGTTCGTTTGGTATTTCATACTGGCTAGTTTGCTCGCTTGCCGTAGTTGCCGTGATTGTGGTAAAAACAGTGGGGCGTAGCTATAAAATTAGCACAGAAAATTAGTCTGTGTCCACATATGGGTCACTAAAAACTGACCAGACTTGTATACAGATTATTACAAGATCTCACAAACGTATTGAAAAGGACAACACCAATGATTATATTAATTTACTGAACTTAAGAGAAATTAAAGTAATGCCCGACGCTGTTCCAATAATCGTCATTTTCACCTCTTAAGTACTCAATGGCAAAGTAGGTTACGAGGATTCATAGAATCAATGAAACGCTAATTTCTTCATGTTTCGTAAAGCATATTCATGAATGTTATTTACATAGCTTGGTTTAGTACGGCAACTAACCGTCTGTGTTTACCTTCTCTATTTGAGATCGGCTTATGAATTACATTCAGTGCACAGACCTAAAGATTCGAATTCAAAATTTTGCGTCTACTTTTAAAATTGGAATCAGGATCAGAACAAGAATGCATGAGGTTTGTTCTTTAATTTAAATTACTGACTTAACCTTACTTTCATACTGTACCTACAACCAAAAATAGTTTGCTGATCGGGCGGTTTAAATGAATATTTATGTGGAAGAAAATATTAACTAAACCAGGAAACTGGCCTCAAAGGAGATAATCAACTTCTAATAATCGTAGTTTTAAAAGTCATTCTATTTTATATCGAACAGATGGGACTGAATTCAGGAAGTCTAATGAGCAGGTCTAATGTCATATAAACGGATATTATTGAAAATCACACTCGTAATTTTCCGGAAATAGTTTCTTCTCATTTACCAGTAGCATATTTGACCTTTTGCTTATTTTACATAGGCTTATTTTCGGAGTTCCATTTTTCCAAATTGAATCAACACAGAAACATAGGCAGGTAGTTAAGTCGATTAGTAAGAATAAGGGTAAGATTATTAAATTAACTTTTGCATAGATCCGAAGGTTCAAATACAGACAGAGTACAACAGTAGGTGCACACTCGATAAATCGCTAAATATTCTTAGTTCCGACGAATAAAACTAATAGCTAAGTTATGACCTGTAAGGTCAACAAAACTAGCTGTTGGTCGGCGAATAAATATTATTCTACATTGAACTATACACAAAAATAAGTACCTAGCTGATAAAATATTTTAAGGCCCGACTTTTTGCTAATGCCTCGTTTTCACTGATGTCAAGGCTTGTACAGTACGCAAAATACCGTCATCGGTGAACGGTGAACTAAGTCAATTTAAATTTCATAATTGAACGTAAAGTCGAACTAGTTTAGTTAATCTGTTTATATTAAAATGCTAAACATAGGTATTAATCATATTCATTGTAATATCGTAATCTCTACCAACCACTACAACTACTAACAATCACAACAACTACCTACTAGCAACCTGTCACTATTAAACCTGCCAACTTAAAACCTAAAAAAATGCTAAAAAAGCTAATAGCCAAGAGAGGAAAAATAGTCATGGTTTTGTCTATATAACGTTTCGTATGTTCTGTTTACCCCACTTGAAAATACAGTAGTGATGTTTGTTTATGTGGCAGCTACTTAGTAACTCGGTTGCAAATTGTTTGTATGCCGTCAAAATGGTTTTACAGCTCATTTTAATTTGTGATTTGTTGTATTATTAAGCTGGTTTAATTACCTCCAAAAAGCCTTGAAACTAACTTAACTGAAGTTAGGTATATATACTATCTTTTTACTTGCCATCTGAGTAGGTATTTAAATATGTAGAGTCGTGACCTACATAGCTCATTTCCAAATAATTCAACTCCGGTCTAATATTTACAATATTTTTTAACGTTCTGGGTATTCGTAATTGTCTACAATGCAAGCGTACAAATATCCAGCTATTAAAAAAGCCGGTTCTTGAAAAAGTATTTTTACAGTGAGAGTTTTAAACTTAAAACAACTTAAGACACGGACACTTTTTGTTATATGTAATATAGGTATAGATAAATATGTTGACTTACAAGGTTGTTCGACGACCGCCTCTTCAAAACTAATACACCATAAAAATAGTCACAATCGACTAATTAAGCAAGTCAAAGAGATTTACTTAATAACTTTGTGAATGTTGAGTTCTAATACGCACATGTTCATTCTTAAAGTATCACTTTTACACATTAACCAAATTTAATACAACTTAAAGTATTTATTCTTAAATGTTTTATCTTTATCTGTGATAATCTTATGAGACGTCTGCACAAAACTGACACATTCGCTTCATGCTGAAGACACGAGAGAACTGGGGGTTTTACATTTTGTTTTATCGTAACTACATAAACATTTACGTTGTAAAACCAACCTCAACACAATACAAATACGGCTGAATTTAAAGTTTGTGTGGGATAACGTAAAATGGTAGTTGATTGCAAAGATTGTCGTAACTTCATTCATTGTATTGCTGTTTAATTTCGGTGACATTGTTTACGAAGAAACGTCTGCAACTGGTGTTTTGAGAACTAAGCGCTTTAATCAAGTTTAGCGTATTTTATTCTAATAAAATACTTACGTAAATAATATTGGAATTTAATTTTTCCATTACGGTGTTTTATAGAACGATAGTATTATTAGTTGAAGAAATGAGTTCTTGCGATTAACTTTTTTATGCTTTTAAACTCGTGCCCATTTGAGTTTTGACTAAAAATTTCTTGAAGTGTTGTGATGTGGCAATTTGACATGGTCATTTAAAGCGCTACGAATTCTATCAAGTCGATCGCCAATCACGCAATTCGATTAGGTAGGTATTGAACGATACGCATGTTAAAATCTGCATTGTTAAAAGTTAACCAATTCAGGAATTTAATTGTTAACGATGTACGTAAAAAAAGAACTGTCTATAATGTAATAAAGGTAAACAATAGTTTCATCTGGTTGTTTTAATATCAATTGAAATTAACATATTTTTTACCGTGTACTTACGATACGCAAAAAAGTATCTAAGTACTTAAGTAGGTACTCGTAAAACTTCTACGTCCGAGGTTCACTGCTCTCTATATGTCTAAAATGTGTATTCAAATAGAGTATCTACTTCATTTTAATTTTAAAACGAGAGGTGACATCACAATAGGTATTTATCCAGGTGATACATGAGTGATCATCGAAAACTACAAATCTTCGACATTTGTTATGTCACTAAAAGTTTTTGAGCGAATCCCACCGCTGCTGCTGTCAGAGAATAGACTAAATCACGAACAATGTCTTCAGAGACCTTTAGAAATCCATTACAAATTTTGTTTAAATTTGAAATATTCTTATTGCAAATCACTCAGTGTATACGACCGACACTGGCGACGGCTTTTGAGTGACTGGCCATATGCCACAAGCTACAAATTCCCACAGCACACGTCACATTAATGACTGACGAAGTTCACATAAATATCAGAACAATGAATATCATTGATTCTCTCACATTCATACCATTAAGGGAGCATTCAACCAAACAAGAAAAAATTGTTCTGGTATAAGTAAGTTCTGAAGTAAGTACCTAAGTGGAAAATAACGGAGAAGAGCGATTTATTTTAAGACCAAATTTATACTCGTTTGGTTAGGTACATCGCCCCTTAGTCAACACCAATTCCACGTCAACTTCTAGCGTAGACATTTTGCTGAAAACATCTTACCTAGCGCGTATGATAAATCAAACCTTAGTTTCAGGCAACCATATGTATGTTTTTCTGTAGTAAAGCGATGGTATCCTAGTTAAAAGCCGTGATAGCCCAACGGTTCGAACTGTGGCCTCTCAAGCAGAGGGTCGTGGGTTCAAACCCCGGGCTACCACCTCTGAATTTTTCGGAATTTACGTGCGATATCAAATTTGATATTTATCACGAGCTATTCGGTGAAAGAAAAACATCGTGAGGAAACCTACACACAGCGACGAAGTAATTCAACGTTGTGTGTGAAGTTCCCAATCCGCACTGGGCCCGCGTGGGAACTATCGCCCAAGCCCTCTCATACTGAGAGGAAGCCTGTGCCCTGCAGTGGGCCGTATATAAGCTGATGATGATAATCCCTAGTTTTCAATTGAGCGCATGCCACTAGTTTCATTAAGTATTTTAAGTAGGTATAGCAAAAGTCCTATTACAAGAATTACTATATAGAGGTTGAGGTTATAAGAAGCGCTTTACTGCTGAATTATTAAGATAAAATGTTTATCAGTGCAGACGGAAGATATAACTAACGCGGTATTGTAAAGATTACGTTACAGTAATCGTTTTGATCTGCCGTCATAATGACAGTCATTGGCGGACACGGGATGACAGCGTGTCACCACGATAACCTCGAAATATGTAATCGTAATGACGAAAGCTTTAGAGGACTGTTACTCCCTGTACCCATCACACTGTGGGTTTAAATCACGACGCAAGCGACGCCAAGTCGAGGACTGAAAAACTGTCGTGATTGACAAGACATGTAGGTAGCGTTCCCGTACAAACCGAGTGTCTAGTGTAATCGAAACGATCATGGATTCGATAACAATTTCGCTCTCAAATTAACGCGGAATTGTATGGAGACGTGTCGACCGCGACAGTTGTGCAAACGTTCCGCTTGGCAGCGCTGTCTCAGTTGCTCCTCATCAGATCCTCACCCATTTAGCTAGCTTCTAATATAAAAGTACAGACAATTTAGCTCCACGTAAAGAGTAATGAAACAATCGTATTTGTACATAAAACATATATTTTCTATCATTGTTGTGTATACCATTTAAAAAATAAACGGCTACTATTCAAGACCAACTTCAGATGCATTAGCACACAGTACTGCAACAGGCCGCTAAGTGACCAGAAGCCAAAAACCGTGCATGCGTATAGCCTAATAAAGATTTGAACATCGATAAGTACATAGATATGTTGTGGTTTGCTGGTATACTTTTATTCACGAATCATTTAGGTACGACTACTTGACTTTTAACACGGAAAGTTACTAATAAGGCCATGCGCAGACGACAGACTATCCGCGACGGACTGTCTGTGAAAATAGAACCTATGGAATCATAATGCAGTAGGTAACGCACACGACGCGCAAAAAGTCCGTCGCACAAGGCATACAATCCACGCAGACTTTCTGTACGCAGCAGACTCGATCGCACAAAAAGTCTGTCGTCTGCGCTGCGCCTATACCATAACTTGTCAAACTTTTAAATAAGATTTAACTAAGTAATTTAGAAGTAATAAAAAATGAAAAATCTGTACCTACTTGGTATAAATTCAACAACCGAATTAAAATATGCTGATTTGACTCTAAATTTCAGTTCACACAAAATGAAATCAGTGACAATTTACTACATAAGTATTTATCTAAAGCCCGTCACAGACTACGCATATACGATAATATTTTATCTGCGTATAAATGCCATTTTTCCATATGTCGGTGTCAAAAGATACCTGACGGTAAATCTGCGCAGTGTGTGGTAGCTCATTGAATTGTATAGGGAGCGATATTGACAGATATATGTTATGTAACAGATATCTTACCGTATCTGCTTAATGTGTGACGGGCTTAAGGGACGCTCTACGAAGATCGGCGCGAACTTTGCCACACTTGCAAAATGGAAATTTAGAGAGTTTTAAAGAGAGAGAATTTTAAATCTATACAAAAAAACTGCCGATTTTCAAGTCTCCACATAAACTTTCTACGTAAAATTACCTAATGACCAAAATAATTAATGGACATGAAATTTACGATTCCAAAATTTTCACTTAGTGTTGTAAATTTTTCTACACATTACAGTTTTAACAAAATATTTGTTCGTGGCATTTAGTGAAAGCGTGGCTTTAGCGTGGAAGTTGTAACCAACTAGACGTTATAAGAATATTTTTTCTTACTAAAACATCGATTGTAAACCCCAAATGCCCCCCATTGACGATCACTCCGGGATGTAGGTTTTCCTAAAACTCGATCAACCTGGTCCAATTTGATCGTCAATGGCGAATCGTCACTCCAGAGTGCGAACAACCAACGGAGCGACGCCGGAGTTTTAGGAAAAAGTGGAAAAACCCACATCCCGGAGTGATCGTCAATGGGGGGCATTAGATACTTTATGATAAACCTGAAAATGAAGATTTAAGTCAAAATATAGGGCCAATCCAATTCTTCTTCATGATTAACATGTTTATTAAATAGAATAAATACTTACTAAGTATACCATGCTTTTAAAACACCATTATTATAATCTTAACAGCAATGGAAGATCATTATTTCTTACAAAACTATCACAGGCTAGCAGAGATGTCTAACAAACGTCATGAATTTCATAATTTATTGTCACCCGTCAATAAATATTAAATATAAATATTCGATTATTTCAGAACGTAAAAAAGGCGTGCTTACCTTATTTAGAGTATTATTTTTTCATTTCATTTCATACTCTCAATGTTAAGAGGTCCCAGATAAAGCGGTTTCTTCATTTATGTAAAAGTAACTTGTATCCGTTGAAACTCTGTCTCAGGGAACATTTGCGTCTATCAAGAGATTTGTTGATACGCGGGGCCAATGTTAACTGAGACAGAACCCTACGAAATATCAGTCACTGTACGAACTCAGATTGTACCTACTGAGTTAACTCGTGTGAAAATTCACTTTCACGCAACACACCTATTGGGAACTCTCAACACTATTATCATACGACTACGAACGATTTTCACACGATATAAAGGTCGAACCACACCGCTGCATAAAACATGGTAGTTTTACCAAATTGCACACATTGTGGAAATATTCGTGAAGTTTTTAACTTATAACTCTATCTTTCTTCGTCACTGCGACTCCATACTGTCAGCATAATATTTTACGCAGTGGTGTGTTCGGACCACCTTAGTAAATAAAACTAAATACTGCTGTGGATTAGGTCATGAAATTAGGAACTCAGAGTTCGTTGCATATTATCTACTTACTACATAATATTATTAAGTATTACCTCTTAAAAATTAATCTTTCAATAGAATTTGGTTATCATGTAAACGATTTTCACCATAACAAGTAAAGTACGCAAGCACATTTGAATTTCATTTTTATTCAAAGTGGATGCCGATACATTTCTATTCAGAAGCAAAGATGTTGTATTCAAGTGTCGTTTAGGATTTTTGTTAGACATACTGAACGAATTTAAATTATTCAGTTAAATTGATTTTTCCAATAAAGTTATGTTTAGCCATTTACGCGATGTTACATTCTATTGATAGATCGTTTTTAAGTGTTTTTGAAGCTACCGAACAATATAGGTATCCTTCATTTCTCTTCTAGACGCTCCCAGTTTTCCTTTAGTACGCTTAAGTAACTTTTAATTATACATTTTTAAGTCACTTTGTGTGAAAATAAGTACATAAAACAAGTCCCCCAAAAATTTTAAAAGTTAAAAATCTACTGACGTCACTATCAAAATTCCTTCGTACTTAAGCGACGATGAACTGTCCGTTTCAAAATTTAATTAATAAAGTCAACTAAGTACTACTTTGATTTGAATGCAGTTCTCATAATCAACTGTAATGGGCGCTCCACACTCTCAAGAGAATCTCGCGCGAGAATCTCCGGAGATTCTCAGCGAGAACTGTAGCGAGAACTTCTTTGGGTACACACTCTAACAAAGTTCTCAAATAGTTCTCACTACAGTTCTCGCGCTCGATGGCGATGGACGCAGAAGTAACCGCTGCTACAACCCCCAAACCCCCCCCCCCC
>BHDV01010478.1:248730-287051 GCA_005406045.1 Adoxophyes honmai
GCAATCCGTGAATGCGGAATGAAGTTAACTGCATTTTTCACTACCTTGTAGATGAATGCCGATATTTATTTGAAAGAATGCCTTCAAAAACGAGTATTACCTATGATACGAAAGCACAAGTCCCAAACTGTATTTTGGCCCGACTTAGCGCCTTGCCATTATGCAACTAAGGTGGTAAAATTGCATAATGACAATAACGTAAATTTTGTGGCCAAAGAGTTAAATCCACCAAATCGTCCAGAACTTCGCCCGATTGAACACTACTGGGCTATAATGAAAGCTAAACTACGTAAAACAGCCCGTAGTGCCGATACAGTGCAACGATTTCGGTCAGACTGGAATAAGATGGCACGAACTTATGACAAAGTTGCTGTCCGATCGTTAATTTCTACCATGGGGCAAAGAGTAAGAAAACAGGCCAAAAAATTACTTATATTTTTTTTTTGTGGTGCTATTCTAATTGTCCATATTTTTCTGTGCATATTTAATTGATAGTAGTACATATGTAAATAAGTAATTATAAAAAAGATATAGTATTTTGTTCTTGTATTTATAACAAACGATACAGTCTTTATCGTGAATGGGGTGCTTGAGAAACATGCGAGTGTGGAGTCAATACACGTTCTCGCCTGTTCTCACGTTCTCGCGCTCCTTTGTCTCGCGCCAAAAAACCGACAAAAAGTGGAGAACAACGCGAGAACAACGCGAGAACTTGAGAAATCGCTTGAAATCGAATCCACATTCACGTTTCTCGCGTTCTCGCGACGTTCTCGCGAGATTCTCTTGAGAGTGTGGAGCGCCCATAGTAGGGCTGTTGATATTTTTTAAAATATCGGATTCTCGATATATCGATATTTTTAAAAATATCAATATCGGAGTTTGATATATCGAAAAAAAATATCGATATTTCGATATATCGATATTTCTTGATTTTCAAACAATAACAATAAAAAAAAACAATCTTAAGTCGGCTCAGAAATGATGTATGCTTGGTAGTGTTAACTTTTTAAGTGGCTCGCTAATTTAGTTGTATTTCTGCTTAAAAATCGAAGACATATTTTGGCAGTTCACTATTACTATGAATAGTTTTTTTTTTATTCAAAATTACATTTCGTTTTAATTAAGAGAGGAAAAATTTTATATATGTAATGCAAATAAAGTACAGTAGATTAAGTTTATGATGTTGTTATAATTTAAATAATTGGTGAGAAAAAATGAAAAATGAAACTTATTAAAAAAATATATCGACCGTCGATATTCGTATTTCAATATCGAATTATCGATATATCGCCCAAAAAAATATTAGTAATAAATATCGATATTTCTAAATAATAATATCGATATTTCGATATATCGATATTTTATCAACAGTCCTAGCCCATAGAAGTGTCCTTTACGTTTCGTGTCGTGATCGGTAATGTGGCACTTCTAATAAGTACCTACCTGCTTATTCAATCACTATTCGACCTTACGCAGCCACTTGAATGACATACAATGGAGCTATATAGATATATAAGCTACGATTATAAAATTTATAAATTAAAATTACATACATATACTTATGCGTAGGAAATCTGTAGTTACATTACACCTTTTTCTACATTTTCTGCATATTACTAGGATAACAACTACCTACCTAAGCTAACTCAGTTTCACTATTACCATTAATTTGGCAGTGAACACTCCATATACCACAAGACTCTTTTTGTAAGTATATCATTTTCATAGATGTTTTTACAAGATGACTAAAAGCTTGAAAACAGAGGCTTGAAGCATTGTTAAAAAGAAAACTGAAAAATTATGGCTGAAAACCATACCACAGGCGGCCGCTTGTTTCTATGTTACTATTATAAAAAAACTATTGTTTGAGACACATTAAGTACTTAACAGTTTCACGTAAACTCTTTACACCAGGAATGTTAACACCTACACACTGAATAACAATTTTGCTACACACAAATCACAGCATTACACTTACAAGTACCTACTCGAGTAAATATTCAGTATTTGCGTTTAATTTATCTTTTTTGTTGTAAAGTGTATTTATAGCGACGTGCTTGCTTGCCTAAATAAAATCTTAGAACTAACATGAAGAGCCTGTTTCATCACATCAATCATCATCGTCATTACTGTAATTTATTTTGATATTAGTATACCTAAAACAAGTTTGTCAAATACAGTATAGTATTGGAAAATAAATCAACAGTGTATTGCAGTTTCAATACTGCACGTGACATGAACACTAACTGTAAACACATGATCACGAACAAAATATTTGATGCCGTTCAGTTTTTCGGGGAAACAAACAGAAGACTCGAGATGAGATTAATCTGAAACAGGCTCTATATTTAATCATAACGTCTTAAATTAAAACCGCCAGTAGTCTGAAGGTCGCTCAATGTTTTAACAGCTCGCACTGCAAAAATAAATGATACACAAGTTAATATTTTACTTTTAAAACATAGTTAAGGTCAAAGAATTCAAAAAACAGTTTCAATAAAAGTATCCATTGCTGTTCGTTAGTCTTGCTTAAACTCGGGCCGATTAAGCTGATTTTGGTTTTTAAATGTTATAATTTTAAACAAAAAAAAACCGACTTCAAATTAGCAATATTTTGAAAGTATTCTGTTTACTGAATGTAAAATCTTGACTTCATCGACAAATTACCGAAAACGCCGTACATCTCCATATAAAATTTGAAGAGTTCCCTCGATTTCTCCAAGATTCCATCATCAGATCCTGGTGTCGTGCCAATGGGACCAATTTCGAGTTATACCCTATCGATTGAAAAAAAAATTTTGAAAATTCAAATTGAGAACCGAATTTTTGAAGTCGGTTAAAAACAGTAAAAATCTTGGGGGAAAAAATCTGCCAAAGCGGAACAATATTCGCCGAGCCAGCTAGTCTCCTTATGAATAAGTATTTGTCGAATAATAACGCGTAAAAAAAAAAGGTCGTGCGTAAGTAAACTTAGTATTGATAAAAGTTGCATCAGAATACAGTACCGTTCGGTTATCAGTCAAGTTGCCTTTGGGTCGTGTCTTTGCGATGTCCGAAATTCTCACGCGATAACGCCCTCACATATTACGACACATTTGGTGATTCATTTCATTATAATACCGACCTATGGCATTCCCAAATGTTGTGATTGGATCATGTAACGAAAACAAAGAAATGGGAGTAATCATTTCAAAACTAAATAGATTTGTATTGAATGTTCTAACTCTAATAATAGAAACACCACTGAGAAAATACTAGTGAGAAATCAATCTACAACATAACCCAGATTATTAATAATTTTTGTATAGTGGGCAATAATGCACCAGTTGAGTGACTTAATAATTTGTTTGTTCTTTGGATAAGCTATTGGCTATAGCAGAGTTCTTATGAACTGGCGCAAATGAATTGGATGAATAATTTTATACGACATCCTTTTAAATACTCATAGTTATTTACATGCATGACATTTATCTCAAATCTTTGAAGTAACTTCAATTACTTGTACTATTTATTATCTATTCTGTGCTTCAGTTACACTAGTTATGTTATGCAAATATACAAAGATAGGTACCTACAGTCAGTGTCGGTTTACAGTCGTCAGTTTTCAAAGTCATTTATTTATGAGTAGGAAACCAAACCTGTTTGATTTTGGCTTGATCTTCAAAGTTACGTACAGTTGGTATATGAAAGGTTAATGAAAAATCCTTCAATGATAAACATCATTATGTTGTTAGACGTGACAAATATGTGCATTTAGATGATGAAAAATAGACTATTGTACTAACCTTCAGAAAATCCGCTATAATCTAATGGCCCGAAGTGTTAAGAAGTCATAAAGCTTAAGAGGCATCCATCTAGAAACAGACTAAAACTACTAAATAGCCAAGCAAGCACTCGAAACTTTAGTGACTAAGTCAATAAAACAAAAAAGCAAAATAAAGTTCCAGAAGGTTTTTGAAGAAGCATGCGCATTCATAACACCATTGAAAACAATTGTAACTACATACATACTCATTTTTAAATATATCCAGCTTCTATTATGTTTGTCCAAAATTTGCTCTGTGACATTTTTTATTTTATTTTGAAGGACCATGCAACAAACCAAAAGTGCCATGCAGTGCAGTTTAAGCAGTTACCAAGCTTTCAAAAGAAACGCCTTAAACTGAAAGCAAGTAGAATAGTGCACTTAAGTTTTATTAGCGTTTTGTGCAGCCTAGAAATTTGAACGCCTTACGAGGGGCACACCGAAATGATCGGGAATCGAGTACTTCCTAATAAGTTACAATAAAACATTTTTAATTGCGTGTGTACAGGTCATTTACAATCATAACTGCGTTTAAACAATTAAAAAAATGTTAACGGTTTTTTTTTAATGCTATTTAAAGTTGACAACTCGGTAAACGAAATGGCGCTCTCGCGTGAAATTTTCTATGGGATAATTTATTACAATTTTTACCGAGGGTTATTTCTAGATAAATGTCACGAGGAGCTTATTTCGATTTATAATATGGAAGTACCTAGTCAAACGAACATATATCGTTGGTATTGGGAGTTTCGACGGGGTCGTGCTTCTATCGCCACCGTCACTTCTACAGGTCGACCAAAAACGGCGGTAACACTTGAAAACATCGCTGCTGTCCAAAAAATAATACAAGATGACCGACATGTAACATACGAACAGATCCGGGCACTCTTAGGCATTAGAATGACTGCAATTCAAATAATTTTGCATTGCGAGTTGGATGTGAGAAAACTTGTTTCCCGATGGCTACCCCAAAATTTGCCAGAAGACCAAAAGGGGGCTCACGTTGATTGGTGCCGGTCTGCTCAGAAACGTTTCGACGGAGGAAAGTCAAAAGCCATGTATAATATCGTCTTGGGTGACAAATCATAGATTTATTCTTATAAGCCAGAAAAAAAACATCAATCGGCAATTTTGGGTCCTTGAAGACGAAGTTAAGCCAACAAAACTTGTGCGTTCCCGTAGAGTCCAAAAAAATGGTCGCTACGTTTGTTTAAAAAAAAAGGACATGTTGCCACAAATCTATTACAGGAATGTAGAGCCGTTACCGTTGATTGGTACAGTTCCATTTATTTATCAAAAATGATAGCTGCACTCCGTAAAGAGAGCCCGACACGTCGACTCATCTTACATCGTGATAATGCGAGCTCCCAGACCGCTCGACGAAAAAAAAATTTTTTTTTACCAAAAAACATCGAATTGATGTCTCATCCTCCGTGCAGCCCCGACCTGATTCCTAACGATTTTTTCACAATCCCCAGAATAAAAGATTTATTGCGTTGACAGCGATTTGAAGACCCAGAAGCAGCGGTAAATAGAAGCTTACAAATCAGCCATTTGGCAGCATCATCTTCAGACTGGAATTACTTGTTTATTGACTGGTTCGAAAGAATGCAAAAGTGCATTAATTGCAAGGGAGAATATTTAGAAAAACAATAAATTATAGTTTACGTTTTCCTCGCTAATAGTTTTTTTTATTCCCGATCATTTCGGTGTGCCCCTCGTAATAGTGCCAGTATCAATATTAGATAATTTGTGTTCCTCCAAATTTGTCACGCACTAGATAGCGAAGTATAAATGGGATCTAAATTTGAGGCTGCCTTTATAATTACGAAAATAGCCTGTGATATTTTGGATTGTGTTTGTTCGATACACCTTCGTCTGCAACTATGTACCTACCTACTGGAGTTTAGTCTACTAATAAGAAAAAGGTCGCGCGGCGAGTAAAGATCTCTCAGTAAAAGTAGAAGGGGTATGTACAGATTGCACAGTAATCAATTTTTAGATCTCTTCCCTATTCGAAGAGCGAAGGTGGTGGACAGAGACAAGTTATCAAGCAAGTGCATTATTTCAAACTTCCCTCAGTATTTCATGTGCCAAACTAAAAAATACTGCAACCCAGTCTATAAGGGCTATATTTCACCGGGACACCACGGCGGCGCAACCAGTCGTCGGCTACCAACAAAATGTATACAGCTCTATAGGGAGTTACTCACCTGGTGTCCGTTGGTTGCGCAACCATATCATACATTTTGCGACTGGTTGCGCCGCCGTGGTGTCCCGGTGAAATATAGCCCTAAGGGCTACCGCCCTCAGCGTCTTATGAGTTACAGCGCAGCGCCGCAACGTTAGTGGCGTCTTTTGAACGTCAGCGTCTAGTGTGGTCTTGTTAACGCCTACTCATTGTCCGCGCGGCATCAATGCATCTATGCCAATTCCGTGCCGACGCTGACGTTCGAAAGACGCCATCAAACACCGTTAAGCGTTGCGCCGGCGCTGCGCGGGCGTTCACGAGACGACGACGCTCAAAAGATGCTAAGTGGGTGCAGGTCCTTATTTCAGAAAAAATGTGCCACAAAGATGCCATAAAAAAGTCCCAAAGAAGTCCCAAATACGCAGGCCACGCCAAGATCCCTGAGTCTTCTAAATCCCTACCTGGACGTCGGCCTTGTTCTTCTGGCTCCGCCGCAGCCGCCTGGCGAGGGGCGGCGTGAAGAGCGCCGGGTCCGGGTGCTCCCGGCCCGCGCGCTGCCACGGCTGCTGCTGCCGCCAGAGAAGGGACACTACGGTGCCCACCACCATCACCCAGACGAAGCCGATCTGGAATAGCGAGGTTCTTGCTGTCAGTCAAGCCGATGGATACAGAAATAAAGATCACCGGCGCCACATTCGTCGAATAACCGCACTGCGATCCAACATCGCGCTAGCGAAGTTTCGATGATCGGTTGCATAAATACAACTTCCAATATCTTCTCTGTGGACTTCGGTCCCCAGGCATAACATCTGCCTGGGGAGAGATCTCTCTATTGAAGACTTTCCAACAAAGAGATTGGTTAAGGCCATTAAGATAAGCTTTATTGGTTTCCAAGATCGTGAGTTCAAATCCTACTTGTTTAGCTCAACATGTTTCTACACCTAGGAGCCGCGGTGGCAGCTGCCAAGTACCAACGCGCATAGCTTGCCACCGCTCTGTTCGACGGACTGCTTGTGCTCGATGAAACTAATACCAGCGCACGACAACCCTCGTTTCGTTACTATCGTTGTTGGCAACTGGCTGCGACGCGACCTTCTTTCTTAGTTATCTGTCACTTTTATATCCTTTTACGTTTCGGTTCGACTTGTCAAGTAGTGTTCTGATGTCAGTTGTGCTGTGTGGTGCTAACTAGATCTTGTTTTAAATACTTGCTATATTATTGTAAATTATCATTAAAATCCCTGGTTCGATCATACACTAGCATTTTCATTACAGTCCACTGCAGTAGTTATCAATCGTCATTTATATTTTATTTTATTAATATCAAGTGTAGGGTAGCAGACAATATTGACACCAATATTGACAACATCGCTTTAAAAGCACATACACACCAACTTCTGACCCATTACAAAAAAATCAACATCGTCTTCGGGAGTACCGACCAACCAACCACTATCTCGATTAAAGTTTGAACGCCGACTAATCTCAATAGCTACTACTTAGTACTTTCCGTGGAATTAAATTTATCATAGTAAACGATCTCAAATAATGCCACTATTTTCCGCTTAAATAATGAAAGTACTTAAGTACAATGTATGTTAGGATTTAAGAGCTAGAAACAAGACGATAAGTTTCCATAAATACATTTCAATGTTATCAAGATGACATCTTAATGATTTTATAAATAAGGAACTTGGTAGATTGTCTTGAGTTATTACCTACTTATTACTCTGAACCCAGAATAATAATGAATGAATGAATAGGGAACATAATTTCGTCTTAATAAAGCCGATCCAACAACTTGCATCTTTTATTTAATTACAGTCAAAGCTGGCGCTGCGGCTGAAGCGGCCGAAAAAAAAAAGGACAAAATATCAGGGTCTCGGTTCTTGCTATAACTTTATAGCTGTAGGAATCGAGACTCTGGGTCCATGGGGTCCCAGCGCGACGTTGTTTTTCAATGAGTTGAAAAAGCGCCTGGTCGACGCCACTGCTGGCGACCAACGGGCTGGCAGCTACTTTTCACAAAGAATCAGCATAGCTGTTCAAAGGGGAAACGCTGCCAGCCTTTTGGGCACCATGCCACGGGGACCCTTTTTAGATTTAAATTTTTTAGGATAAATTTAGTTATTTTTATTAATAAGTATATTTCTGTAATTTTTCTTTATAAATAATGTTATTATTAAATAAAATTACTCCGTAAGTTAGATTACGGAAAAAATGAGACACATATTTTTTAGTTTATCAAATAATTAAACATCGACAAAGGTACATAATCATCAAACTTCCTGAGTGGGGGTTCGTGACGTCACGTTTGAGTAAACAATACAAGTTTTACTCAAACGTACCGTCACGCGAAACTTTTAGGCTCTGTATTACCGTCATTTTTTGTCTGTCAAATAAAAGGAAAAATATGGGTATAATATGTTTTTGTAGTATATCTTCTATCTGACGGAAATAGTTTTTTCTAGTCATCTAGCTAGCCTATTGTCATTTACCCGTAGGGCGTTTGTGCACTACCATGAATTTTACGGTCCGGCTTTTTCATTGAGGTCTCGTCTCGCTTGCTTATCCATTAAATTGTATTGACGTGAGCGGGACGGCGCGACAGACCTTAAAAAACCGGACGGCCGGACCGGAAAATTCATGGTATTGCACAAGGGCCGTAATGTATCAGAAGTAAAAAGAACGATACGATGCCATTGCGAATTGCAAAGAAAAAAAAATTGGCCGTAATGCCACATTGCTTTCCGCTAGATAAAATCCACAATTTTTAATACCATAGAGAAGGCACACAGGCAAAATGGGTGACCTGATGGTTAGCAATCTTTGTCGCCTATGCCATACAAATTGGAGACACGTTGTCATCTAGAAGCCTATGGTTTAAATTTAAAGCTTCATTGACAATAATTGCACCGGCCGTTCTACTCTCTACGCCGAAAAACACTGCTGCTCTGCGGCAAGATTAGCAAGTAAAACAGCGGTAAGTAATAGTTGTACGGTCGGCCAAGAAAGTGGTCTACCACTTTTGAAAAAAGTTTCTGTGAGATCTAATTACCACTAAGGTTGACATGGCATTATGACGTAACGTAAGTACAATAATGATAAGGGAGCTATTGTCACTGTTATAAATAGTCATAATATTATGGTAAGAGGAAATCGACCTTGTTATTTCATGAGGTTCAAATTAACATCGATTTTATGGGGTAGTTCAATTTCTTGGTCGATTGTACCAAAAAAATCAACTCACAGGACTTGTCCACAAGTACGAAAGTCTGTAGAGGTAGAAGTACTCTGAAGGGTCGCTCGGAGCCGGGGGTAGAGTGAAGTTGCCCTCGCAACCAGCCACGCTGACTGGCAGCTTGACGGTGGGCGGCCGAGGCCCGCCGAAGTTGATCCACATGGTCACTGCCATGCCACTGACCAATGCTGCGCAGACACCCTGGAAAACAAAGTACATAGGGAATTTAACTTTAAATTAGATAAAATGGTAAAGTAAGTAAAAAACTCTTCATTGGTTACAGAAAATAAGGAGATACAGATAGGTTACGAATATGAAGTACAAAAGTAGATTTATCCCAAAGGAGACAGAAGAGGTGCAATCAGTTCAGGATAGTAAAAAAAAATACAAATGCAATTCCTTTAGAGCGACATGTATAGAGCATACGAGTATTCTACTATTAATAATTATTATATTGATAGTAGAATATGCTCTTATTCATCAAACATTCACTTCAATTCTAAAACAGGTAACCGTAGGTATACTTATCATAAAGTACTGTTAATTACCAGAACTTAGCACACCGTTACAGCAATAACACTTCTTCGTACTCTCACGCGTTACAATAGAACTATTGGATCTGTAGTTTACTCACGTTTTCATTAGCAAATGTAGTGAACATGCCCAAAGTGAACACTCCGAACAACGGTCCGCCGACGGCTCCGAATATGGTGAGGGCTGCTTGGAGCAGACCACCCAAGTGCTCGGCGATGAAGGCTAGTGCCAGAAACACTAGGCCGTAGGCACAAGCCGCCAGCTTCGTCAGCCATGGGATGTATGATTGACGAACGTGGCAACACCTTTAAAACAAACGACTAACTTGTAGTCTTGATTGAAACGATACTTTAGTTTCATAAAGACATGGATACTACAGCTTCCTGCGGTTTTTCTTAACATGGACGTACGCAGGCTTTAAAGGTTTAAAACAGATGAAAGAGGTAATAATGGTGCCATTGCTCAACCTACCTCCTTAGTCGTTTCTTACGACATCAACGGAAAAAATGGAGAGGTGACATTCTAACCCGACATCATACGGAATAGATACATACGAATACAAAATTGATATCTACCAAATATATCGAAGGAAACTTTTTAGTAAGAAGTTTTGCTTACAATTTGCCAGACGTAATCGGGTTCGTCAGAAATTAGTCTGTCCAGAAAGAACGCAAAAAGTCCCAAAAGTGACCTTGCGTGTTGTTATTAAGAAGGGCCGGTTTTGACCAACGCAAAAGATGACTGACTACTCGTCACAAAATAAAAGACGTATTAAACTTTATGTTGCCACAAAACATCCTACCATTCGTTTAAATAGGAAGTTAGTCAATAAAATTCAGTTATCAGAATTAGAACATTTATTGTTCAAAACAACATAGCTAGTTGTCTCGAGACTAGATACAAGAAATGAAATGGTTTCAGCGGCCACATCCAAAGATTAGTACCTTCATACATATAAAACTAATTTGTAAAAAATTCCCGTGTGGTGCCGGGTTAGAATAGCACCTCCCCCTTTCTTCCCGTGGGTGACGTAAACGTCGACTCTGGGAAAGGGTTAGTGTATTGTGGGCGATGGCCTATTAGTAACCTGTCACAGCAATACATATCATGTTTAATCATCTGGTTACCCTGAAATTGCTAAACGTGGCACTGGATTTTTGAATTCACGTGCTCTGCCTACCCCTCTTGGGAATACAGGCGTGAGAATATGTATGGATGTACACACATTCTACTACGTTTGTATTCCCTAAAAGGGTAGGTAGAGCACACAAAACGTTACACAATAAAAGCTTTGACTATTTGACATTTCGTAGCCACATTTATCATTTTATTAGGTTAAAGATTTACAATTGTGACAAGTTGCTAGCCTGTCGCCTAAAACATACCCCAACCTATTTCCTTAGTCGCTTCTCACGACATCCACAGAATAAATAGAGAGGTGTTATTCAAAACGCGATATCAGACGTGGTAAAAAAATACTTACGACAAAATCCCTCTTCGGTTTGCATAAAAAAAAAACAATACTCAGTATTTGTATTAGCATTCGTGGCTCAACACAAAACAAATATACTAACAGATACCATCATTGGACCTACCATGAATTTAGAAACAGAGATGGTATCGAGCCTACTGTCTGGGTGGTAACATGACTGAGCAGGTACAAAGTATTCCCGAATCACGATTACAATACGCCATTTGAATTTGAATAATAAATCGCCAAACATCTGTCATTTTAGAGACTTTATTTTAACAACTCTCCCTTGAGAAATCACTGAATCGCACAAGTCAGTTTAGATAATTAGGAACATCCCTTTAATAGCTAAACCGCTCTGTTTTTGGGCCGCACTACCTATCATTATGCCTTCGTTTAAAATAAACCATTCGAAAAATTAAGCAGTAGTGAAGTGAGTTTTGAGGTACCTGGCTAGGTAACATTGGTTTTACATGGATAGGGCATTCAATTTTTTTTCCTCCAAAGCAGCAAGATAAACATTGTTATGGATATTAATTTATTATGTTCAATTTCTATGACGAATTTTGCTGCCTAGTAATTTGATGCAAACTATCTTGTGGGAGTTTCTCAAGACTCATTTAAATTCAAGGATGGAATAGCTATTATAGAATAGTCAAAACCGATGCAAATATATTATACTTACTTGCCAACATAGTCCGTAAGAGTGACAGCAGCGAGAGCATTGCAGCTGGCAGAGACAGTAGACAGGGAGGCACTGAAGATACCAGCCACGAACAACCCCGCCATGCCTGGGAACTGCGACATGGCATCCACCACGTAGTAAGGCATCAATTGGTCCATCTAAAATAAATAACAAAGATATCCAATAATCAAACAACGGAAAGAAGCAGGTACCTACTTGCATGCTCCTGGTTCATAATCGGTGACATTTTAAGGTATTTCAAACAGAACATTTGCAAAAAAAGTACATCACGTGTTCGTGTGTCATTCCTACTCATTTATTTATTTAATTTATTTATTTGTTTACACAGAGTCACACAGATAAGAGTTACACAGCATTACAGAAAAATCCAACGCGCTATGAACTTAAATATAATATATTATCTCAAGTAAATGTAAAACAGACTCACTGCTGTAGTGCTGTGAGATGCGAAAGGATCACAATCCTTGTAAACGGCGTAAATTGCAATTCCACTGATACAAGTACAAACACTGAGGACGGAGAGTACTGGCCAACTCCACCAGAGACACGCTTGCGATCGTTCCAGTGTGCTCACTGTTAAAAGACGTTGCACCTGTAAAATAGGACTCGTTATCACAATCGTCATTGACCGTAAGACAGTTACTAGATGTATCTTGTTGGATTTATTATTAGCTATAGGTAACCATCTACCAGCAACCTTGACTAGTTCATCAGTCCATAATAAATAAATAAAATAAATCTCGAAGGCATTAACTACTTATCCGTTGATGGCTGGCTCTTAAACGACAATGTGATTGCCTCCTTTTACAAAAGTTTATTGCTTTAGCCTAGGATAGTGTTTTTTATCTGCTGGACAAAGGCATATTCTCTGGTTTCTTAATTTCCTATGCTAATTCACTAATTTCCTATATAACTTCTTATTCACTGCTGCCTCTGACCAATCGTTGAATCCGAATTACGCCTCAAAAATCTTATCACAAGACCAATGATGATAGACGAAGAATGATAAAGATTTAAGATACTATTTTAAAAACAAATCCCAGAGAAATTTGAGGCAATCCATCAATTGAAACTAAATCTAGTCTTAGTATTATCAGCACTTATTTTGCTAGTAGCACAAAGACGTCGCGGCGATACGCTTAATTCGCTTGTTATGCCATATCTACAGTTTTGTTGCACAATCAATGTCTTTTGTTTGAAATCCAATACTTTGGCAACCATTCAAAAATACACAATCTACTGTGATTTTGTTTTCTATATCTTTAGACACATCATTTTGTTAAATACTATTTTGTTATACACTATTAACTCACCTGAGTATGATTCACTGCATATAAAGATAAATAAGTTATAAATCCACTCAAGTTTAGTGACCACCAAGTGTTTCTTTCCGTGGGATCTATGCTGAAACTGGAGAAACAAATGTTTCAATCGTTTACATTTCTCGAACTTACAAATACGTAATACAGAGTATTTATCAAAACTTACTTGGAAAAGTCTAGCCTTCCTCCTTCTTTCGCTATGGTAAATATTTTATCGAAACCTCCTAATTGTACTGAGCTAAATACAACGATGCTAAATACAGCGCCAAACATCAACAAGGATTGTAACAGATCAGTGAAGAGTACAGCTTTCATTCCACCTAGCGTGGAGTAGAATGTACACACTAACCCAACAACTAGAATAGATATCAGTCTATCGAGTCCTGTTACTGATTCTAGAACTATAGCAGGTGCGTAAAGAACAATCCCATTGTATAGCACCATTTGTAAAGTGTACGTTAAGGAAGCTAGCATTCGTATGTGTGGTCCAAATCGCAGCTCCAAATATTCATAAGTACTGGTCTTTTGTAATCCGAAAAACACTGGCAAGTAATATCGACTTGCAATCGGTGTGGCGAGGCCATACGATATGTTCATAACTACGAATTGCATGCCATAGTAGTAATTTTCAGCTGATACTCCGAGCAGGGTGATAGCGGACATAAACGAAGCCATGAGAGACACTGCCACTGGCAGTATTGACATATTCCGGTCTGCGAGAAGATACTCCTGTAAACAAGCATTGTGTTAACATAACAATCATTTTAAACTGTCTCACAACATTAAGTTCGAAAAGACATAGAGTCAATGATTAAACAATGCTGTATGAATTTGAACTAATGTAATTGAGAAATGATAACCTCATTGGTCTTTTGCTTGCCGCCGCTGAATCGGAAATACAGTCCGATGGCGATAGAAGCGATCATTGTTAACGCCATAATGGCGTAATCCCATGCTCCGAATACCGATTGCACCATTTTGTCCTGAAAATAATATTCATAAGTGTGAGTCGTTCTTAACGAGACATTCCTTTACGTCGCCTTGGAATGCAATCTTCTCAATGAGCCGAAGATTCTCTTATCTATGAAGTGATTTAACGAAATATCAATTTACTTCATGATCTCATGACAACAAAGCTACGATACTATTTAAGTAGTCATAATAATAACGAATGCATTATTATGCATTGGCGTGCATTAAAAGAGACCTACAATCAGCATTGGGTGGTGAAAGGTTGAAGAAGAAGAAGAAGAAGAAGAATAATAATAACGAATAAAAGTCACAACTTTGTCGAGATTGAAGTAAGTCCTGAAATGACGATCGTTTTTGTTGTTGAATTGTTGAAACGACATCTCAGTTTCATGAGACTAAATAAAGCACTTAATTACGCACCAATTTGCTTCAATCATTTTAATTACCCATTGAAAGTAGCAGCTGGCTAACAATCTGCGGAATGACGATTTTGATCTAGTAAAAATTGTACGTTCGACAATTGAGATTGACTTCAATGACATCATGTGAAAATAGGCAATATTTGTTGCTTTGTTCTAAATATATGTGAATGCATTGCAAAAAATAAAACGTTTTATGTGTAGAAGGTTTTTAACTTCTTGGATCCACAGTAATGTGCTGAAATTTCTGTATTGGCCAAAAAAAATCAATTCCTTTATATTAAAAACTAGCTACCCGCCCGCGGCTTCGCCCGCGTGGAATTCGTTTACATTGCGGTATAAAACGAACATTCCCTCGGGAACATCCTTTTTTCGGGATAAAAAGTACCCTATTATTTAATCCGGACTTTTAACTTTACGTCTGCAAAATTTCAAACCAATCGGTTCAGTAGTTACGGCGTCAAAGCGGAACAAACAAACAAATAAACTCACTTTCCGATTTATAATATTAGTAAGGATAAAGATAGGGATAAGGGAAGGTTCTGTTTGTGAGTCTCGTTATTCCTTTGTGGTCAGATTTTATCACACTCTCCATTCCTCATGTCTGTATTCCCATTTGGGAACATTTACACTGTAGGTACCTATGTACCTGTAGCATAAAAACATTACAAAGACAAAACTATGACTAGGAATTTCACATTTCCTAGCCACTTCTGGCATGATTTTAGGTTGTTAAAACAGAAGAGTCAGGGTATGCTCTCTGACTTAGCGGCTGCAATACTATTGTAACTATATCATTTTCCACCTACATTATAATAAATCACAGGTCCGTGTGGTGTCGGGTTTAAAATAACACCTCTCCATTACTTCCGTGGATGTCGTAAGATGCGACTAAGGAAATAGATTAAAGTATGTTTTAGACTACAGGCTAGCAACCTGTCACTATTTTACTACTTTCATTTATGCTTAAACGTAACAAAATGCGGCTACGAAACGTGAAATAGTCATTGGTTTGTAACGTTTATCTGCCTAACCCATTAGGGAATACAGGCGTGATGTATGTATCTATCAAAATAAAGGACGATTCCCCTGTCTGTATCATTCGTTCAAGGTTACACGGAAATAAACTGGCATTGGATAGGTATAATTTGTAATCATTTTAATTTACGTTTACTAAATGAGCAATGAAAAAGATATCTTTCTTAATCGCCTCAGTCATTTTTAAGTTAAATATCTTACTTGAGACTTGAGATTGATTTGATTAACAACGTTCTGACCACAAAAGTTCATTTAAGATGGGCGATTCTTTAAGAAGTACCATAATTACTCGAAAAAATCCTTTCCAAAGATTTGTGCCACAATCTAATAATGTTAGAGCCACTTTACAATAACGGACTGGATGCCAAGCCCACCTGTTGTCGATAAACAACAAAACAAATACATTATTTGTAATAATCACACTATTAGGTATTATCAATGCGAAAGTTTGTGAGCGTATTGTTAAAAATAAAAACCCAGTGGTATATTTTTTTTAATATAGATAGCCGATTATTATTAAATTAACAGATTACAACAAAATTTATTTTTAAAGGTACAGGTCATACATAAGACAAAAGCACTGGATAGAGGCAAGACCTCTGAAAAGGAGTACTTGAATTGTCCATTATTCCTCATATTTTTGGACGATTGAAACAGTATGTTGAACTTTGAACTTGGCACAGAACAGTAAAGTCTGTGCTACACCTATTACAATCGTAATAATTTAACATAATTATCATATTTCAAGATCACAGTGCAAAACGAATTTGAGAAATCCAGGACAATTTCATTAAATAGAAATCTTAATAATTTAACATTTTATCAACAAAAATGTGATGTGCTTACTTACTTACTTAAACTATTTAAAACACTGTAGACTGAAACACGATCTACCCGCTATACCTACCTAAAGTTATTGTAAACACGCTATCCAATCAAAAAAACAACAATGTCGACTATCTACTTACTTGCCTAAAAATACTTGCCTACGGTTGCAAAAAGTTATCCAAACTATGAGTTCAAAACACTTTACTCCATTAATATTCGAAGGTAAGGAGTGCAGTGACTTTACACGCTGTTACCTCATGATACCCGTCTAACGGGCAAGTAAATAAAAAGCTTTTTGTCTGCGCTATATTATACTAAACTAGTTAGGGTACGGTCTAAACTTTTTTCTTCGCTAGCAACCTATCAAAGAAGGTTGTTGTGTGAAGCGCGAAGCAGTAACTTTTGCGCCCGATACAAAAGTTAAATAACTTCGTACAAAAGTTAATAAACCTGAAGCGTGAAAATTTCAGGAAAACGATAAATTAAACCAATATTTTCAGTGTGCAATTTGTGGATAAAATATACTCAAATAATATTTAAATGCGTATAAAGTTAAATACGATACATGTTTCCAAAATAATCACAATGTTGTTGACGCAGTAGTTATTTCCTAGTCGAGTTCAAAACACGTTATTCTGCCAATTTTTTTAGAATCACAGAATATTTCAATATATTTAAAACTTTTTAAAATGAAAACTTAACAAAATTTCCGTTATAACAATAACAATACAACAAAAAGTTTTTAAATCAAAGTTTACAAGTCCAGCAAAGTAGCGCCTAAGTCCAATAAAAGTAACATAAGCAATCAATTTATTTTACTTTATTTTCTGCTAGAAATAAAAACGTAATCTCCACGGTAAATTACATGGTAAAATATAATTATGATACAATGCGTACATAAAAATCATTCACAATACTTAGAAGCGCGGCGGCAATCCAAATTGTATTTTACTAGCACGATAGCCGGTCTGCGGTAGTAAATTTAATGATGCATACAAAACACAGTTTCCCAACATCTACAGTTTTCTTTACTAGAATTAAAATAGCTATAACCATGAAAATACTTACAAGGCTAACTGACGACAGCCGAAAAGAATTATGAAACTTTTGACGTTAATTTCACGTGTTTACATTTCCGCTTTCTCGCGCACGATCGTTTAATCTCGCGTCTTGTTAAACAACGACGTTTTTTATGTTAACCTAAAAATACTGAATAATTTTTTCGTACTAATAGCGTATTTTCTTGTAATACTGAGTCACGTCCGTTTAGCTCTACGGACACTGACGGAGTGGCATGGGGACGAGCATTTGTTGATGGTAGAGCACTCATTGGTTGGTGTATAGGTTATGTTTTAGGGCGATATCGTACGATGTCTGCTTTGGCAGGTGGCGAAAATAAAGCGATTTAAGCGCTTTATGTTGTCACATATGCGTTTTCTAGACGATTAACTTATTTTCAGTACAGATACAGACGCTAGAGGTAGAGCCAATATAATAATTATTTTTTGTTTCTGTACTTAGAATATCTATTTAAATACAAAAGTTATCAAGTTTTAGTTATTTAATTTTATAGATTATATTTTGATTTAGTTAAGTTTTAATAATTTTATATTTTATGTCAGTGTCCAGCTGTTATTGCAAATACAAAATAATTTTATTTAATAGCAACTTTCATTTTCAGCTAACATAAAATTATTATGCCTCGGGGGTGCCCTATTTTAAATATAGTCTAGTTTTTAAGTTAGTTAGTTATTATTTAAGTTAGTTATTTTGTTTTTGGTATTTTATTATTCAATTCGTAATAAATGTTATTTTTGTCATTTTTATGACATGCTGTTCCTCTGACCAGTAACTGTTCCTCTTACTAAAAGCAGTTAAATAATATATGTACATACACCACATACATCGTATTTTGTCATTTTTGTGTTTTGTTTTTTAGGTGTTATGTCATTATTTTCAACCAAACGCATCTTGTCCTTTATGAAATGATCTAGAAACATTTAAGACAAGGACATAATGCATAATTTACTTAAATCTACATAATATCTTTTATTACATAGTTTCGGGAATCAGTCTGATTTGGCTTACTAATTTAACTAACCCACGTCTACAAAATCAATTAAACATCCAGAGCGAAAAATGCATTTCGTTATCGTTAACATAGGTTTTAACGATAACGCGTTACCTTACTTCACGTTACTTACGTTGGCAATAACAACGAAAGAGTTAGATATTAACAAGATGTCGATTTTATTGTTATTGGTTAAAATCGTTACACGCTCAAGCGCTGCAGCGCTACATTTGTCTGCGCGCGCCTGTATAACTCAGCGAATGAAATCGAACTAATAAATTGAGCAATGTTTTAGCACAAATTAGTACTTGTTTAGGTTTTCTAAAACATTCATATCGAATATTTAAAAAATAGTTTTTTTTCTTCCTTTTTAACTTAAGTTTTATAATAGTCGTCTTTGAATTTCTAGAATTCAAGATTCAATTGCTAGTGATGCCATTTACAAGCGAATGCGTCAAAGTACAAAGTCCACCGGCTAGCGCACCGTGCATGTGATTTCTCAAATGTTTTCTCCGAATCCTTTTACGCAAGAGTCTGACCGAAGTTCTATGCAAAATATTATGAAAGATGGTAGCACAATTTACATTATCTACTATATAAAAATAAGTCGTGTTTTCCTTCCTGACGAAATACCTCCAGAACGCACGAACCGATTTGGCCAATTCTTTTTTTAAAATGTTCGTTGAAGTTCAGGGAAGGTTAGTAAAATGAGAAAGTGTGGAAAAAATTTGTGTAACATACTAAAAAACTAAAAAATCGTTCTCCCATACAATTTTTATCAACTCGAAAAAGCAGTAAGCGCCGCAATGTTTCATACAACTTACGCGTTTTTGTTAAATTGGTCTTTGTTCAAGTTGAAGAAAGGCGGAAGCGCCGCTGATTTTCATACATCTCAAGCTTTTTTGCGAGCAAATAGGTACTTTGTACTGAAGTCGTTCAGGCGATAATTCCTTACATTTCGTTAGTAAATTAACCCTTATTCCCTAAGATACGGTGTCAAAATTTATAGTGAACTGTCAAATTTTGACATTATTTACGGCATATTATCACTAGCCAGCTAGACACTTAGCCACATAAAACCTATTTGGATGTTTAGGTGTGTTGATATATTGTTGGTTTATGAATAACTAGCTGTACCCGCGACTCCGTCCGCGTGATGAGTGACTATTCCCCCCGTTTTTTCCACATTTTCCAATATTTCTTCGCTCCTAATAGTCGCTGCGTGATGTTAAATAGCCTAAAGCTTTCCTCAATAAATGGTCTATCCAACACACAAATAATTTTTCAATTCGAACCGATAGTTCCTGAAATTAGCGCGTTCAAACAAACAAACTCTTCCGCTTTGATTCGTCAAAGAAGATTAATTGTCTTTTTACTATTTACTAAAACGCCCTCAAATAGCGCGCAAAATTAAAATACAAATTACATACATATCCTCACGCCTGTATTCCCGAGAGGGGTAGGCAGAGCACATGAATTAAAAAATCCAGTGCCACGTTTAGCGATTTCAGAGCAACCAGATGATCAAACGTGATACTGCAGTGACAGGTTGCTAGACCATCGCCCAGAATACACTAACCCCTTCCCAGAGCCGACTCTTACGGCACCCACGGGAAGAAAGGGGGAGGTGCTATTCTAACCCGGCACTACACGGGATATAAATTAAAATTCATACTAATATTATAAATGGGAAAATGTGTTTGTTTGTTTGTTTATCAGTCTTTCACGGCTAAACGAAGCGACGTAGTGACGTGATTTTTGGGTGGAGATAGTTGAAGGGATGGAGAGTGACATAGGCTACTTTTTGTCTCTTCAAAACTCCCCGTTTCACAAAGTGAGAGGTGGAAGTTTTGTGGAGAATACCGCAATTTTCTATGTAGAAAGCTATAAATTGGTATATGGGCTATCTCTTCTGTGTTACCCCAAAATTTGCGCGAGCGGAGCCGCGGGAAAAAGCTAGTACTTAATGTTTTTAATTAGAAATTAACTCACCTGTGTTCTCGCTTGTTAGGTAATGAAAATATAACAGTAGAATTTTAAGCCGTTGATGAGGAAAGAGGAAACGCGAATCGCCAACAAATATCGTATGCATAAAATATCTATAGCTACCTACGTGTGGTTTCAGGTTTAGAATAATATAACAGCTCTCCATTTCTTCCCTGGATGCATAAGAGGTGACTAAGGTTAAAGTATATTTTTAACGATAGGCTAGCAACTTGTCGCTACGGTTGCTCTTAACTTAAAACCTAAAAATATGCTAAAAGTGGCTACAAAACATGAAATAGTCACGGATTTGTCTATGAAGCATTTTATGAGATTTAACTACCTCATTTGAGATACTGGCTGATGTATGTGTGTGAGAAAGAGAGAGTGATATTGATATGGTTTAAAATAAAATATACATACTTAATGTTAAAAGTTAAGATACCTTACCTTTTCTACGCCTGATCAAATGTATTGGAAGCATGAATGATACAGCGTTTAAAAAACATGTCGCAACTAAATGCTACAGGCGTTATGACAAATACCTGAAAAAAAAAATACTTTTAATGGTATAGGTACAATATCTGTACGGCTGATTATTTTAATAGTGCCTAAATATTTATCAATGAAATGTCAAAATACAAAATATTTACTTAAATGTCAAAAACAATAATGTCAATAATTCAAAAAACAAAAAACAAAACACTATAAAAAAAAAATTACAAAAAAAAAAAATAGTGCCTAAATTGGTTTTTAACTAAACTTCCCAAAGCGAATAAATAGAGTCTAACGGTCGACCACTGTATGTATTAAATTAAGCGGACGATGGCCTTGAACATTTCTACAATGACAGTGACGCGTCGTCTCTACCCCAGACCACATAAGGCAACCTTCATATTAATAGGGCAAATATGCATCCTTTTTTTGTTCCATAGTTCATACCACTTAACCTTTGTAAAAAATTGTAGAGTGTAAATAGTTAGTAGAGTAAAAAAAAAATCCAACAATGCACTGAAGATAGCACGTAATAATACTAACGCACTGTTGTAGACAATGTAGACTCATCATCATCATCATCAACAAGCGAATGCGTTGTTATGTGTTAAGTAAATATAGCATCACACTCCGACTAATAGGAGCAAACAAACATTCAAAAATGTGGAAGAAACGGGGAAAATAAGTCACTATTCCACGCGGACGGAGCGAACGCTCTATCACAGTATTACAATATCGTAATACTGTGGCTCTATTGTCGATGTGATTTACAATATGCTTCATAGATGGCGCTGTGAGTAATGGCGGCAATGCTTACACTGCACTGCAATCCAACAAACAGTGAATTTTCGTATTTTGTTAAAATGTTTTTTATTTAAGAAAAAATATGTAAAAGTTAATTGCTAGTTACCTACTTATAATAGAATAATTTGTTTTAAGCAAGTTGATTTTCTCACAATTATTTTGCACATTTAAAAAATAATTTTCATGTTTTTAAAAAGTTTTAACTAAAACTATTAATGGGGGTCGAGTCCTTAGTAAAAAGTGTCAAATTTATTTATACATACATACATACATACATACATACATACATACATATTCTCACGCCTGTATTCCCAAAAGGGGTAGGCAGAGCACATGAATTCAAAAATCCAGTGCCACGTTTAGCAATTTCAGGGTAACCAGATAGTTAAACGTGAGATTGTAGTGACAGGTTGCTAGCCCATCGCCCACAATACACTAACCCTTTCCCTGAGTCGCCTCTTACGACACCCACGGGAAGAAAGGGGGAGGTGCTATTCTATTTATACATATATTTATATCGTAGTCAGATACTTAAAACACACTTTTATAAATATTATTGCTTTATCTAAGTTAAGTCACGACTTCGACTCTTAATTAATTCACGTTTTAAAATCTCATCTTAACAATTAATCGAAAGCAACGTCAAAGAGCACTTCCAAGTAAGCCCACTTCGAAAACATCAGCCAGAACTCATCTTGAATTCCCCAGTTATGTATGCCACGTCTTACACCTCTGCCGGTTAAATGAGGTCAGGCAGGGAAGTCAGTTTGTCTCAACAGTTTTCATGAATAAAATACTTGAAGCTATAAAAGCTGTTCATCTTTACATGGTTGCATTACTTTTTAACAAATACCTAAAACAATCGGAATAAAAATAACAATAACATTGAAAACAACTTTTGGTCAGCTCTCGACAATGTGGGTAACGTTAACTTTAAATGCGTTTTCCGTGGAAAAAATGATTAAGTACTTATCTAATAGTGCAGTCCACTATTCAGGACAGAATGTCGTGGAATGACCATGTAACCAATGTCGTACGAAAATAAATAATATTGTGCATCTCAGTAACACAGACGAAAAAACTTTTACAGTTCCCGGAAATGGCGTTCCATGTTACATGGAAAAAGCGATTTGCGAACTTACCCCCACTACTTAAAATCCTGCCAAGTTTAATTCCGGGGACTGTAACACATAATTTTACCTTTCTGTTAAAGCAAATGTGATTACCGTCGTTGTTTTACAAGGGGTTCTTTAATTACGTGCGTGGCTTCCGAGGTGCGTGCTGTACTTGTACTACGTGTCTATGCTATTTATGAGACAGTATTATTCCGGAGTTTATGTTTATAAATTACAATGACACCAGCGTAAACTTTAGATGAGAGCTGAAAGTTTGAGCTTCATTTCCCTGAAAGAGCGGCACAGAAATGTAGAGCAAAGATACACTACCGGCTTTCGAGAGTCAACCGAAATCTAACTATTTTTCTTTAGGAACGACTCAAGCAAAATAAAATTGTACAATGTTGCAGCACTTCAGACAACACTGGCGAAAATACAAGTGTCGCGGGACATTTATTTTGTGTCCCTGTGTACCAAATTATTTACCCGCAACTGAAGACGACTGAGAGGGATCCTGCTTAAGCATGTATTCCTAGTATCATCGTGTTTCGAGTTGAGTAATGGTCTTTGTAGCGAGCCTACAATCGTCTTGCCGTGCGCTTGGGAGCCGACGAGCATGAAATAATGATCAACCACTTGATTTTTGAAGCGTGTTCTAAACAACGGACTGCTGAATTCTTCATTCAAAATGTTGCTTTGTTGTTCCCTGTAAATGGGAAAGGCGATCTTATGTTAATTTGACGAGCGTTTGTTGACTTTGAGATGTCAAAAGTTTATAGGTATGCAAATATAAGAACGGTTTTGATATTGTCATTTTTATTTTGCTGTTTATATAAACATAACATTTAGGACTTCAAAGCAAATTTTTACGCCGATGCTGTGAATAGCGGTTCTATTGCTGAAGCAGACCTTTTTCATTATACCTACTTACATAATATTCAGCTTCGTGCCGCCCAACATCCTTACTAATATTATAAATCAGAAAGTGAGTTTGTTTGTTCCCCTTTCACACTGTAACTACTGAACCTATTGCTTTGAAAATTTGCAAACGTAAAGATAGAAGCCCGGATTAAATAATAGACTACTTTTTATCCCGGAAAAATTGATGTTCCTGAGGGAAAACAAAAATATAGTTTGCTTGATAGATCGATATCGATCGATGATAGATCGATATCAATCGATGACCGATCGATAGATGATAGATCAACGGCGCTGTGTGTCGTTTGAAACGAGAAGTTTTCTTATAGTTGTGCTTTATACCGCAATATAACCGAGTTCCACGCAGGCGAAGCCGCGGGCGGAAAGCTAGTAATACTTAACAATGCTTGACCAGTAAAATAAAACAATCTTTTCGCTATAGGTATATGGTATGTAATAATTTATTAAATGGTACATAATTACATACGTACACCATGCCTTTATTACCAAATGGAGTAGGCAGAGCACACAAAACGCTACATAGACTAAACCATGCACACCTCTCGATTTCTGGCCACTTCTGGCACAATTTGCCAGGTTCTAAGTTAGAAGGTATAACATTGACAGGTAGCAGCCTGTTGTCTAAAATATACCTTAACCTGTTTCCCTAGTCGCCTTCCTCAGTATGACATCCACGGAAGAACTGGAAAGGTTTAATTCTAAACACGGAAAATTAAATTGTAGCTCATCATAAATCCACTCTACCAAGGAAAAGGCAATTATACTTATTTTAAATTAAATAACCCCCCGGCCGTGTCAATCGCAACTGCTTATTACGCGACTTCAATTACGCTGTCGAAATATAAGTAATAATTTTTGAGAATTAACTCCTTAAATATTAACCTGTATTGTAATATGTGACAGAAATGGTGTAAGTTATAAAATGTAGCGTGTTGTTTATTGATTTATTTTATTAAATTTTAAGAAATAGCTACAATGATGATCCTTAAAATTCATGGTTAAATTCATCTTAGAGTATACCTACTACTGAGACTTAAAAAATAAATCATTATCAATTCTTAACCTCCTAGCGTCAAGTCAATAGATCCACTTAACGCATTCACTACTGGTACTAAGACATTATTGCTAAGTTTAGAACAAAGTGCTTAAAAAATCTTTTTTTCATAGATGAATAGCAATTTAGCAAAACTGAAGTTGGAAAATTACCTAAACAAAATATTTAAATTGCAACTCTGACTTCAAACTACTTCAAGTACAATTGCTAAATTTAACTTTGCCCGCCCACGCTTATCATTGCAACCCCCGCTGAGCGAAACAACCCCTTCGGCGAAGCTATAAATTCAACACCCTCAAGTTACGTAAATCAGAACCTCTTAGCGACTTGCTTATTTACGCCATACTTATTCGTTCACAATGGCAGAAGTGATTGCAACTGATCGGCCCAAACGCTACTTTTCCATACACTTCTACCTTCTTAGGTTCTTGGGACTGGGATGGTGGCATCATCCCGACGAAGATAACAATGACAATTTCCCAGGCCCCTATATTTATTACACGATCATCACCGAAATCGTTTGGGTGGCAGGATTCGTCGGACTCGAGTCCATTGACCCCTTTATTGGCGAAAAAGACATAGATCGATTCATGTTCAGTCTCTCCTTCGTCATTACCCATGATCTCACCATCATCAAACTTTACATATTTCTCTTCAAGAACCGCGCCATTCAAGACATTGTGCGCACGCTGGAAATTGATGTTTACAAATTTTACCAAAATAATGCGAGGAATCGTGCTACGATCAGAATTACAAAAATAATGACCGGATCGTTTGTTTTTTTCGGCTGGATTACGATTGGGAATACAAATGTTTATGGCACGATTCAGGACATTAGGTGGAAGGCGGAGGTAGCGCAGCTAAACGACACGTCACTTAGGCCTCCGAGGACCCTTCCACAGCCAATCTACATACCGTGGAAGTATCAAACAGAGGCGGCCTACATCTCGACGTTTGTTCTGGAGACAGTAGGCTTGCTGTGGACCGGGCACATCGTTATGACAATCGACACATTCATCGGGTCAGTCATACTCCATATGAGCTCTCAGTTTGAAATATTACAAGAAGCATTCATGACATCTTATGACCGAGCTCTATCGCAGTTAATCACTGAAATACCGCGAGGCCTGGACACAGCCGAGAATGCAGTTATACCTACAGAAGATGACGATAACACAATCAAAGATGCTTTAGATAAAATGGAAGCAAAAGTAAAATCATTTTACACTACAGAGCAAATTGAAACTGCAGTAGAAAAAACTGTTCGTAACTGTATTCTTCAACACCAATTGTTGATCAGGTTTGTTACTGTTTCATTTGTTAAGTATTTACCTATGTGGAATATGGATGAACGAATGTACATTGTATCCAAGACATTTTGAGACCTAAACTGGTCTAGTATGTGATTCTTGGCAATATTGTCGGAGCGTAGGTAGACAGTCGAAAATTTTTGGCAAGCAAACCTTGTGTAGGGCCAACCAACTCCGTTAAATTGCCATAAAGTGCACTGTGAATTAACTGGGAGGCCAGGCGGCGCCAAAACTGTAGCCAAACTTTGGGGTACCCAAATAAATAGCGAGTTGCAGAGGAAATTGAATGACATACCTAACCTGATTATGTGTAACTATTAAACCAAGTTGTTTTCTAATCCACCGAAGAACTTATTTACGGTAATCGCTATAATGACATTGCATTGTTCCACAAAGGAAGCTTTATCTATATTTGTTTCTGGCGACAACATTCTACGGTGAGAAGGAAGTCAATGGATTCAACGGTAAATCCAGGAAGCTGTAGTAGATAAACGTGAGGTAGTCATTTTAATAAATCGTTCCTCGCTTTATTTACAGTCAATACGCAGATACTGCGCCGATATGAGAGCACAGTAGGAACCGCGTGAATGTGACGGCCTGCAATATCTCAGGATTACGGCCCTAATATTGTCACTCCAGCTTTTTTTACGCCTATATCAACATAATACACTTCTTTATACACCTCTAGTTCTTTAGCGAGCATCGAAATGAAGGTTTCAAAGATTCTGTCTGGTCCCTGCGTTTGTATAAAGATTTTTCTTTTTTAGCTGCGTGGAAAAGTTTCGCCTGACTTACTCCTATGGATTCATGACGCAGCTACTGTCTAGCATGGCGGCGATATGCGTCGTAATGGTTCAAGTTTCGGTCAGTCTTAATTCACTTAGTGTTTCTCGTATCTTAAATTTGGAATTGCTTTTTCCCTTGTTCGAATATGCGGGGAACAAAATTGCATATATGGAAGTTAATGCAATTGGATAGTTGACTGAAAAAATGATTTAGTCCGTCAGTTAGATTACCAATATTAAACACGTGTTTACTATTTTATTTGACAAACAAAAAATGACGAGAAAACAGCGCTTAGTAATTTCGAATGACGTGACGTCATTATACTACGTGAATTACGTGATACATTTTTTACAAAGGCGTGTCGTCATACTGAAAGTTTAATCTACCTTCGATAAATTAAAAAGCATGTGTCTCATATTTCTCCATAATCTAACTAACGGACAAATGAGAATGATATCCCTGTTAATAAAATAGCTGATTCCATCGGAACTTGATAAATGTCGACATGAACACAGAGGAAATTGTAATCCGTATCTTTATGCTTTCAGCAAGATGCATCGAGTTTCAAATCAATACGCTTAGTCACTTCACTGGCATTCTTCGTGGCAATGATCATACAACTTGCCATTCAATGTTTCACTGGCAACGAGTTAACTCTCCAGGTTAGTTTACATACATACAATACATACATACATATAATCACGCCTATTTTCCCAAATGGGGTAGGCAGAGCACAAGATTATGACTATTTCATGCTTCGCAGCCATCTAGCATTATTTTAGGTTTGAAAACAGATGGAAGAGGTAGTATGATAGTGACAGGTTGCTAGCTTGTCGCTTAAATCATACCTAAACCTATTTCCTTAGTCGCCTCTTTAGACATCCACGGAAGAAATGGAGAGGTGGACAGGTTAGTTTAGAAGACACGAAAAAACTTTCGTACACTTGCTCACTCCCGCTCTCTTGTTCAAAAGTCTTTGATGTTATAAATTACATTTGGGTCATTGTCAAGCCTGGCAATTTTTTTCGCCAAAAAATGAAACACGTGATTTATAAAAATCAAAGGTATATTACGACTCTTACTCTAACTTGCAACAGAACTGAGTATCATTCAGAGATCAATTATGCGAAAAAAACGATTTAAAAAGAAATAACGATATTTCGGTTCCACCGAAGAGACTAATATGTCCACCGAGTGGACTAATTATGTTAGTTAATAATAAATAAACAAAACAAAAAGCGGTAAACATCTTAAACAAA
Source organism: Adoxophyes honmai (assembly GCA_005406045.1). NCBI lineage: Eukaryota > Metazoa > Arthropoda > Insecta > Lepidoptera > Tortricidae > Adoxophyes > Adoxophyes honmai. The sequence continues at coordinate 277,074 of BHDV01010478.1, forward strand.
AATAACGTTCATGATATATTCTCATAATCATGAACAATCAGACACGTAAATACATTCAAAAAGTATATAAAAAATATTTTGTGTCTGTCTACCGAAATGACAATTCTTTTCGGTGGACCAAATATGCCTTCGTCCTCCGAAGACTAGGAAGCCTTCAAGTATTCAAGAAGCATGTATGAAAGTGGGGGTTTGGTGGTTCTTCCTGGTTTTAACGTTGACGTATCCGAACTTTCAGAATATACGTCCAAAAATTGTATACTTTTATGAACATTTTTTTCAATCAACAAACAGATTGCACTCGCTAATTTTTAATGGTTGCTGCATTCTGAAGTCATGAACTTCTTTCTGAGTAAGTAAGTTTCTTTGCTTTCAACATTCTTCTGTTTTTCACTGCAATACGTTCACCCATTTCATGGTACTAAAATAACTGGAATCGAAGGCGGTATTTTGCGTGCGATGTACTTTTAAGTTTCTTTTTGTATATTGTTTTTTTTTCTGCATCGTCGTGCATCATTCCATTTTTCCTCCAAAGCTTATTTTGTATGGTTTTGTTAAATCTTCTACAGTTTTTTTTACCTTTACAGAATTTACGTTTAAACATTCACTATTCAGTCACTAGTCATTTACGGATAAAACAAAAAAGGAATCAGAAGCTAGTTTTTAAAGTTATAATAAAAAATTAAGCCAAAGTACAAGAATCAATCAAAATACAATCATTTATCGTTTGGATGTACAAAAAGTCCACCAAAAAGACGTCCACCGAATGGACTTTTTCCGCAATATCATTCACAACACCAGCCATTTAAAGGATTATTCAAAAGGCAAGGCATAATTTACAATGATTGATTGCTTAACTAATTATTAAAAACGTTTGGTGGATTTATAGCGATGTACTTACAAAATACAGCAGTAACCGGAAAGACAATTCAACATTGACACCACCAAATATTCTTGTTAACACAACAATATCGTCTGCTGCGCACAAGTCACGGCAAAATGGCTGCTAACAGGGATAGTACGATAGTGAATGAGTTAAATTATATGTCCCGGTCTATTCATTTGACATTTCCCTAATTTTTCTAGAATTTAAAGTAATGTCCACCAAAAAGACAAAAAATGTTGTGACAAGATTCAATGGTGCAAAAAATGTGTTTTATTTCCATCTAATTTTTTAAATCCTATTAATGGTAAATGGAAATCATACATAGATTAGGGAAAAATGGCATTTTTGTACAGTAATAAAAGAGATGTATTTTTTTAAAGCCACATTCTATTAACAGGTGGAACCCGGACAGTCCACCGAAGTGGACTTTCAGTTACATTTGTGGTGATAAACAAAACAATAATTACATTTATAGAAAATATGATATAGTATAGTCTAGTACGTTTCCTGTACTTTATAGTTATGATGTAAATTAAATGCAATTATTAAAAATGTCTGATATATTACAAATGGACATGTTTTTTTAGGGTTATGACAATGACCCATTTTTGCACGGACCATGCGAGCAAAGTTACTTAAAATTTTAAGGAAGCTGAAGGGTACTCCCCTAAAATTAGTGTAAAGAGTTTCGTACACTCGTTTAAAAATATTAGAAACAAGAATAATTTGTTTGCGAGATATTCACCTTACTACATATATGTATTGTTTTGTTAAACTACCTCCTCGTATCATTGGAAGTGTATAAACATACCGCAGTAATATTAACGGGGTGTTGTACAGTACATGTTTATAACAACATTACATACCCTGCCTATTTCAATTTTTATGAGTAAAACGACATGTTAGTTTTACTTATACTTAACAGAAGAAAAATGATTTTTTTCATCAATTTTAATAGAGCACCTTAATGATAAGTAACATTAAAAGCAAAATAAATAAAATCTCAAACTTGTTATCTCTATAGTTCATCTAAGCAGTCCAAAGGTCTTCTTAAGTAAAAAAAATCTGCCAAGTGCGAGCCGGACTCGCGCACGAAGGGGTTCCGTACCAAAAAAATCAGGTTTTTTGTATGGGAGCCCCCTTAAATACAAATTTTATTTAAATTTAATTATTTACTTTTAAAGTAGATATTTAATTGAATATTTTGTGAGCATTTCAAGTATTTACCTGTTACAGTTATTTAAATAGACCTAAAACAGCAAAATAAAACACATTTTTTCTATGGGAGCCCCCCTTAATTATTATTATTATTTTGATTTTAGTATTTTTTGTTATAGCGGCAACAAAATTACATCGTCTGTGAAAATTTCAACTCTCTAGCTGTCACGGTTCGTGAAATACAGCCTGGTGACAGACAGACGGACAGACAGACAGCGAAGTCTCAGTAATAGGGTCCCGTTTTCACCCTTTGGGTACGGAACCCTAAAAAGAAGACAATTTTACTTAATTTTAGGTGTTAGTAGGTACATAGCTACTTACTTATCAAAATTTTCGTGTCTAATACTAATACACACCAATCTCGATGCGGTAGCATGGAGACTTCCTCTGAGATTATTATTATAGCTGAAAAAGATGGACAGACGAGCAAACAAAAAGACAGTTGGATCGAGTTACCAAAAACTTCCCTCGTCGCTTTCTTGTAAGATTCTTGTAAGATGTAAGTAGTTCTGATTAGAGTTGCTTATTTAATGTGATTCACCGTCGGAACAAAACAACGGGAGAGCAACGTTCCAGAGGGATGAAAACTCAATTGAGCAGAAATATGACCGACTCTAACAATTGAAATGCTTTGTCAATTGGAGTGCACAATAAATTGGTTTCATTCCCGTCGCTGGACAACTACGCGCCATTTCCATGCCTTATAAAACTTATTTGCGTACAATTATTACTATGGAATAGTTCTTGTGTTCTTAGTAAACATTGAGTTGTACAAATTACCTAGGTCGAGGATTCAATCCCCACCTCTTAACCTTCTTCTGTGCACTTGTATGTTGCAACATTGCAAATATTCCGTGCTACTTATGTTGTATCGCATAAAAAAACTAGTACATTTTTCCCATGTACTTAATAATATAAAGTTAATCTTCCTTCTTGAATCATCAGATAGCGCCAAACATTCATTTCAAGTCTACGGCATAACCATATTTTCATTCAGCAATTTTGTTAGAAACTTGACTCTTTTCCTGAGAAAATAGGGCAGATTACAAAATCTTAATGTGTTGCTAAGGGCTACGTATTTTCCTTGTTGTTTTCCTACCTATACTGGTGCGTATTTTCGCAAACTTAAAAACAAGGCGTATTAAGCGACCCGTAATAAAAACGGAGAGTACCTCCGGGCTACATTTACTTTTTGGCTCGGTTGTTTTGATCGTACCTACCTACTGCTCGTACAATGTCAATTTGGTATTCTCGAAGCGCGAAACCTGACATGGATAGACATTCGGAGCTGCAACAATCATAATACAGTGTTGGTATCTGCCCGAATCTGAATAACTTATTTACAGTTTTCCGATTTCGATTATTGGTTGTAGCTCTTTGAATAACATTATCGCCACCTTTTTATTTCAGGGGAGGTCTTCCATTGTAATCGGCGATGCTTGGTTAAAAAAGAATACAATTGAAAAGGGAGATATGAGAAATAGCTCGTTGTTACCTAACAATGATGTAATATCGTAATGTCGATAGGAATTAAAGTATCGAATGTTCGAACATTCACTTTAATTAAGACATTTATAGATTGCTTTATTCTTTTTAAGGATTTCGGATCCTACTTAATGGTTAAAAAACGAACCCTTAATATGTCACTAAATTTATCCATCTCCATTATTCATGTAATGAATTTTCATTACAACCATAATATTAAAAGTGGTTTGGGATAAAATCGTTTGGGCCGTTCAAGTCTTTACCCTCCAAATTTCATAAGTGACTTTGATGTTTGAGCCGAAGCCTTGTCGAGGTAAACAAAAACTTCCGGACTCAAAAGATACCTGCTGGGGAGGATATGCTGGCCGCAATTTTGTAATCTCGCAGTACCTAAATCATTAGGACGAAATATCGAGTAAAACATAATATTTACTTACCTATCAGTACCTATCAGTATTTGATTGATCATCTCTTCAATTCATTTTACCTATAGGTATACGCGGTTCAACACGGTTTCAACTAATGATGAAGCCAAACGAACAAAAAACAATTTTTTTTTATTCAATATTTGCCATTGATATTTGAATCGGTGAAATTGCATAATTTCCGCGTCTCATACACATCACTGATAACCCAACCACGAGAGGGCTAATTTGGAGTTAATGATACAGACAGTTTAGCCGTCGAAGCTAATTATTCTTGGCGGATCGGGTGTCAAACTTGGGAAGTCTAGTAATTAGTTTACAATTATCTAATACGTAGGAATGCATCATTTGGCACCCCTCCTGTGATAATGAGCACCTTTACTTTAGACCGATAGGTACTTAAAAGATGGTAAACAATCTTGACATGTCTTTTTATTGAAATACACAGTCTAAAAATGAAAATCGTTACACTATACAATTCAATTATGAAAGTAAATGATTTTTTCATACCTAAATTGTAAAATGTAAAGATTTTGATTTATAAAGTGTATGTTTAAATAAAAAGACACGTCAAGATTGTTTACCATCTTTTAAGTAACTATCGGTCTATAGTATAGATGCAGTTCTATACAACATTTGAGGTCACGAAAAACTATGATTTAAGACAAAAAAAATACATTATATTTGTATCTGTTGTGGGTATGCCCCTATGATTTGCTTTTATCGATATTCTAAATAAGAAAAAAAATAAAAAATTTAGAAAATCGATAAAAGGAAATCATAGGGGCATAGCCACAACAGATACAAATTTAACAAAAAAAAATTTTTGCTCTAATGTCATTTACATTATTCACGGAGAAAACAGGGGACTACGTTTGTATGGAGAAGTGGCGCGACTCCTATCCTCTTAAGTGCAACGAATAGAGGAATGCCGTAAGTTTATTACCTATGGCTTGTTTGGTGTATGTTTCTCTACGTCTTTTTTTATGCGAAGGCTAGTTTTATACTGACAACACAATTTACTGGTAATTTTTGATGAATTCGTTTTGCGCTTGTTAGGTACTTAAGTGGAAAGAAAATAGTTTATTGCGGCTCAAGTGGAATCATAGGTGAATTGCAAAACAAATGTCCTTCTTCTTCTTCTTCTTCAACCTTTCACCACCCAATGCTGAGTGTAGGTCTCTTCTAATGCACGCCATTCTTCATCACAAATGTCCTATTAGCTCCCAAATACCTACGTTTAAATATTTTGTGCTTACCTACTTTGCGATAAATTTCGAATCACTGTTTCTATCAGGCTGGTAACTAGAGGGAGCAGATTTATCAGATCTAGAAAAGGTTTTGACGACACTCGTGCGTCACTAATAAAATACCAACTTAAATCAGTTTTTCACCAAGACTTCTGCCTAGTCTATTTATTTGCTTTCAGACTGAGCGGATATCAGACGCGGTGATGCGGTCAAAATGGGAACGAATGACGCCACGTGTGCGTCGCTACCTCCTGATGGCCATGCTGAGAGCCCAACGCCCCCTTAAACTGACTGCTGCTGGGTTCGCTTCTATGGACAACCGTTGCTTTTTAGCGGTAGGCTATAAAGGGCGATAGAATATTAGACGCGTCAATTGTCAGGGTCGATTGTTTGTGTCATTGTCAATTAGGTTAAGGCGTCATTATTAAAATTGCAGTTAATTATTTACGGTATTTAGTTTTGGATGGTAATGGTAATTCATTATTTTTTATCCATAAACCAAACATTTATATAGTTTTGATATTACTTAAGTATTTTTTTCTCATACAGAGAGGAGGCCTGTGCCCTGCAGTGGGACGTATATAGGATGATGATGATGAATTATTTTTTTTTAGGTGATTCTTAGTTTGTTAGTTACATATCCTAGATTCCCTAGAAATATTCGCACGGAATTTTTAAGCGAGTTAGGTACAACTGGCGAAACAACTCACGGGCAAGGTAGGTACTTAATGGCACTCCTGAATAATCTTGTTTTGTTTTAAACAGCCGGCCACTAACGGCCACTTAGCTCTTTTCTTCACAAAAATAATTAGGCGCAGCGCAGACGACAGACTTTTGTGCGATCGAGTCTGCGGAGCAATAAAATTTCTGAATGGCGCGCTGACAGTTTCCATTCAGAGTCTTTATTGCTCCGCAGACTCGATCGCACAAAAGTCTGTCGTCTGCGCTGCCCCTTATAACGATTCACGTCTCAATGTTACTGTTCAATTGGATTTATAAGATACGTCGTCAAGTATAAGGTTAGGTAGGTAGGTACAGGTTTTTTTTCATGACCAGGCGGAAATTGAAATTTGTAAGACAAAACAATCCTCGTCTCACGACGTTTCGGTGGAAATAATAAGAGTCATAGATACAATTTCCAATTCCCGTCTCGCCGGTGGGAAATCACCTTAACATAGTAGGAATACGTTACACTTGTACGCCTTTTGACTTAAACTTTTGTTATTAAAGAAAATGTAACTGTATGTTGAAAACAATTGAAAACACGAAAACTTAATACTTACCTACACCACTTGACTGACGTCGCGATACAACACCAATACTAGACCAAAGTACTTACCACGGCAATTTACTACACACTCGGATGCCATCCATATACATACGTAAGTAAATATTATTTGCTTCAGTTTATTCAGTTGGTAATAAAAATGCAGATATAATAACCGTTTCAAGAAAAAAAGAAAATAACTAGTTAGCTTTCTCACTAAGATCTGCTACGCCGAGGCCTATACCGAGAACCCATTAAGGAATGCAGAAAGAAAAGCCGGTGTAGTTTCCAAAGCCGTAGTCGCCGATATAGGTCACTTTCGTCGCTTTCCCGACAAAGTCGCGACTGCAGTCGGCAAAATGAGAGAAAATGAACAAACGCCTCGTCCCAAAATTAAAATGCGACGGATGCTGGGTACAGGTACTATTATAGTCCCAACTACAAAAGGCGGCACTACACTACAACTATTACTACGTCTAGAAACGTACCTATGTACATTAAATTCTTCCGCACCTAAAACATTCCTTTTAAAAATGATAAATGCTACGATCTCGTCTCTAAATTGATGAAATGAGAACAAACTTTTGAAAACAGGTTGTTTACGAGTACTTCTTGAGATCTTTTCTAAATTTTCTGGGAGTTGATTGCACGTACTAAGCTAAGTATGACTGTTGTTATCGATAACATGCGCTTTATTGATTATAATAAAAAACCGGCCAAGTGCGAGTCGGACTCGCGCACCGAGGGTTCCGTACAAACCTGCAAGGTTTACAAAGTTCGTTCATTACGACAATCGAGTCATAACTATGGTATTTTTATTATAGATAGCTCTACGCGTTCATGAGGAAAAAAGTAATAAGTTTATATTTATTAAAAAATATATATTTTGTAATGTAACTAAAAATTTAAGGTTTTCGGAATTTTTCCTTTATGTGTGCTATAAAACGTTGCTTCATGCCAAATTTCAAGATTCTAGGTCGACTGGAAGTACCCTTTAGGTTTTGATTCCCTTGCGAGTACTTGCGAGTTTCAAAATATGCAGCTTAAATTGCTGTTTCTTTTGATTGCGTTGACATAGAAGTTTGATTTTGTTACAGCTTAAAGGTATTATAGACCTGAGTATTTGGTATGAATTTCAATTTAATACCTCTACGCGTTTATGAGGAAATGGGTAGTAAGTTTAAAATTATTAAAAAAATATATATTATGTGATGTAACTAAAAATTTATGGTTTTCGTAATTTTTCCTTTATCTATGCTATAAGACGTTGCTTCGTACCAAATTTCAAGATTCTGAGTTCACGGGAAGCACCCTGTAGGTTTTGATTCCCTTGCAAGTGTCGAAAATTTGCGGCATAAACGGCTGTATCTTTTGATTGCGTTGGCTTAGAAGTTTGATTTTTTCACAGCTTCAAGGGACAGTAGACCTGAGTAATTGATATAAATTTCAGCTTCATACCTCCACGCGTTCCTGAGAAAAAGGGTCTTGACAGACGGACGGACGGACAGACAACAAAGTGATCCTATAACGGTTCCGTTTTTTCTTTTTGAGGTACGGAACCCTAAAAACAGTACAGATTCGCCGTGAACTCGTGCGTGAATCTTGTGGATTCTTTCGTAGATTAAATTTAGCTAGATATGACAGATATAGAGCCGCTTCATCAAATAAATGTTCCGAATAATCCGAATGTAAATGTTGGAAAATAATAAACGTTTTTTGAGGCGTCAACTGTCGCAGAATGGAAATGATTTGATTAAAAAAGTGTCGGAAATGAACAGAAAATCCTTATACATGTTAAGCTGTTTTTTTTTTCTAGAAAACTGTTGAATTTATTATCTCTTTACCGCTGTTAAACATCAATTTTGCGACAGCTTTCAAAGCCGTCCACGCCAAAGGAAGTTTAATAAAATCATAACCATTTCGATCGGGGACAAATTGAATATGTTCAGTTATGTGTTATGTCGAATAATGTTAGACGCGGGCCCCGACTTTATCCCGAGACGTGACTCAAATAATAATAAAGCATTTTTCATTTCCAGATAATGAAGGCAGCCTACTCATACTACGCGGTTTTGAGCCAGAAGGAAGTGTAGCCATCAAGCACCATTAGGGAACCTACGTAGTGTGAATCTTGAAAAGAAAACACAGATCGTTTTAATTTTTTATAAACTTAGTACAAAAGATTTATTCTATTATACTTACCTTAAATATTACGCCACTGTCGACATTTTAAATGATATAATTTAACATTATTTCTAGGCTATCACAGTTGCACGGTAAGTGTAGATTAATGAATAAATATATACTTCTACGTTCTTAAGTTCTTATTGCTTCCTTAAGTATCATAGTTAACTAATCTACTTTCTACCTATTGTTTCTTTCGTCACGCAATTATCCCAAATCAAATCACGTAGATAAGAAACAATACCTTCATGTTTGTGACAGTTAAACGAAGCAGTACAAAATCATACAAAATTGAGCAAAAATAGAGTCATATCATAGCTCTAAAAGAGGAGGGCTATTTTTCGGTGACGTTGAACGGGATCTCTCGGGCACTTTTAAATCCAAAACCGTCATTTCTTCACACCTGCAAATAAAACAAAAACAGATAAGACGACAAAAACGTACACCTCATTACCTCCGAACGGTATAACTACAAAGTCGGTAATGGCCTTAATGTAGTCAGGTAAGACGAAGATGGCAAGCAATCATAGCCCTTAATTTGAGTTTTCCCTGTTATGTAAGAAGTTTTTAGATGGTCGTGGTATTCGGGAATGGTCAACTTCTTTAATCATAATAACTCCACGATCGCATTACTGAGGAAACGGGTTGAATAGTTCCCAGAGGAATGAAAAAGTCTGCGCTTCGGCCGGCGGGATAGCATCGGAAGCAGGGACATATTTGTGTATTATGCACGATGTTATCTTACGAATAATCCATAAAATCTACATTTGGCAAACGTTGGAAAGCCTAGATGAACCTGAGTATGAAGCTAACAAAATGCAAGAAAAAATTCTGCACGGTTTAATTGATACATGTAAGTATTACACGGTTTAATTGATACACTTGAGATCTGTAGAGGGGTCACAGGACCCCAATACACCTGCTGCGTTAAGTAAGTAGTTAAAGTAAGAAGTTGCGGTAAGTAGTTAAAGTTACTTTTAAATTTTTTCATTATGGCACAAAAACTATCCTTTTTTATACAAAAAGTCAAATTGTAATTTAAACTAAGATTTACACTAAGTACTTATTTTGCGATTGTACGTGATTCGCATTGGTAATGTATTAAGAGGACTGATATTGTAAAAACTCTGACGTTTGATTAATAGTATCGTCAAAAACGAACCACTGCAACAAACTGAATAACATTTGGGCCATTCCACGAGCAAGGCAGTTTTGCGTGACACTCCGTAGCATAATTTCATTTTATGTTAATCTGTGTTTTTATGA
>BHDV01010478.1:295300-306043 GCA_005406045.1 Adoxophyes honmai
GCCAGCCCGTGGGGAGTGCGGGCCGTGCGTCGCGAACGGGGAGAACGGAACCGCCGCCCGGAGCGTCGCCAGCACCAGCAACATGCCACCTGGCCAGAAGCACATATACATCAATACATCAGCTGGCTCAGCAGGGAGCTACCAGCCCGTGGGGAGTGTGGGCCGTGCGTCGCGAACGGGGAGAACGGGACCGCCGCACGGAGCGTCGCCAGCACTAGCAACATGCCACCTGGCCAGAAGCACATATACATCAAAACATCAGCTGGCTCAGCAGGGAGCTACCAGCCCGTGGGGAGTGCGGGCCGTGCGTCGCGAACGGGGAGAACGGGACCGCCGCCCGGAGCGTCGCCAGCACTAGCAACATGCCACCTGACCAGAAGCACAGCATATAATCACGTTTGTGATCTCAAATAGGATAGGCAGAGGATACGAAACCTGACATTGGCGAAAGAATGACTATTTCACGCTACACAGCCACTTCTGGCATAATTTTAGGTTTAAGAATAGACGGATATCCTAGTATATCCTAGTCTACACAAAAGTGTGTCTGATGCCCTAATTCTAAGTACTAATTGTGCAATTATTGCCCAGCAATGCAAGTACAGTTTAGTCGGCTTTAAAGATGGCAAAACTTTGATCCATTTCCCGTCTACCGAATGTGTTGAAATTTTGTATACTAACTGATAGTGAAATGGCTCGTTCCTAGTAATATAAATAGAGACCAAGAAACCTCGACGCAACCTTAGTGTGGTTCAATCATGATGCCTCCATTAGTTATCAGAGAGACATTGAATTTACCTACAACCGACAAGAACACGGCAGTTACAAAGTATGCTGTTTTTCTGGGGGTTTATATTATCATCATACACATAGCAGAACAATCACAACTAAGAAAACTAAAATAAATATGTACTTCTTTACATGATGTCCCGAAGTAAGTATAACGACAAACTTAAAGAAGAGACAAAGTGAGGACGTAATAGCTAATAGCTAGCAAAATATAGCCTTGTTAAAAGTACAGTCACGAACAGGGATTGTTGAGCCACTTGCCACCATTCGCAATTTAGACGTGTAATCAATGACCGATATGACTGACAGATGTTAACTATTGGATTAGTATTACACGACCAAGTTACAAACATAGGTAAGTGGCTCAACAATCCCTGTTCGCGATGGTACACATAAAATTGTCCACATTTATTTTTTTCAAGTGCCTATCGGAGATTCCCTCTATCAGTTCTATGGCACTTTCACCTATGTTTCCATTACAATTCCTTTGCGAAAAACAAAGTGACATCTTGAACATAGATTCACGATGTCACGTTGTGATCTTGAAACGTGTAATTTTATGTTAAAGGCCACTCTTCTCGCTAAGAAGACCCTCCCAGCTCTACTAGTACATAAAGAGACGTTACATTGATTAAGGAAGCCAAGTAAAATCAATTGTTACAGCCTCGATCGTCGAATGTTCTTGAAAATCACGATATACAGAAAACTTTCTGTCTTATTTCGCATAGTCTGAAGACAATCTGTCTGTATCCTACAATATTACGTGTACCTACCTATGTATATAGAAAAGTTTTCAAGGTTCTTTACTTAAGAAAAACTAGAACTTAATGACGAAAAAGAACTTACTGACGGGTCTGTTCTAATGTTGATAGTTCTATCGGCATATAAAAATGTAGTTACAATTACAACCCTTACAAACATACCTGAAATAGTAGCAAACAGAGTGATATCAGCGAACAGCAGCGCGGTGGCCGCGCAGGCGTATAAAGGCGCGCGCGCACGGCCGCACGACCACCGCGCGAAGTCCCAGCACCGCAGCGGCAGTGTGTACTCGCCCCGGCGGCACAGGACGTCCACGAACAGGGCTACCACCCACATCGTCTCTAGTACTAGCACGCATGCTGACCCCACTCTGAGAAAGATAGAGGATGCGATTGTATTGAGAATCTCATTGGATTTCCGGAGAATTTTAGCCGACAGACTCAACAGACGAACATCGTGTCCACATCCGCAAATATAATAGTGTAGCGTAGGCCGAACATACGAAACGTCTATTCCACGTTTCGTAGCATATTTGTAGGTTTTACATTATGAAACCTGGTGGCATATTTCTTGCAGCCAAAGGCCTAACAAAATATGCTAGAAATGGTCACGGAACGTGAAGTAGTCTTGGTTTCGTCTATGTAGCGTTTCGTGTGCTCTGCCTACCCCAGTTGGAAATATAGCCGTGATGTATGTGTACATGAGAAAAGTGGTATGATAGTGACTGTTTGCTATCCTGTCCCCTAAATCCCGACACCACGCGGACTCTATCCCAACAAAAAAAATTGTTTTATCTAGGTACGAACCGTTTTGTTACGCATTCACCTATTCAGCCTACATAACTTTAACAATACTTGCTGAAACAATGGAAAAGGTCGTGCAAAACAAATGACGATAACAAAGTTTTTTAATAATAATTTAATTGCTCGACGCTAAAATGGTCGGAATTTAATAAACACTGGAGTACCTACATTCCCCGGCATCTAACTGGGCAAGGTTTGGCATGGTAAAGTGATGCGCAAACTTACCCCCAACATAGTAAAGTTAGGTACGGGGATGAGATAACTATTGCGTACCTACAATGGATCAAAAATTACTTTAAATACGTTTACGATTTGCTCTCGGTTTGTAAGCATTATTACAAAAAAAATGCACTGAACACCACACGGAACCAGTGTTACCAACTTCTAGCTTTTAGAGAAAAATGCTAAAGATTTAGCTTCTTAGACAGTCCACGGAACCTTACTAAACTTGTATAGGTAGACAGGCAAGTAACGAGAGTCAAAATTCATTCTGGAGATGAATATTTCATCGAAATAAATCTAGAAACAGTTTCTGAAACAGACATTATAATAGTACGCCTTTGATACACTACCGGCAATGAGATATGTGAGAATGAATAATTCTCGCGACATACGCCGACAGACCAGCCTTTCGAGGCGTGTGCACTTTGAGTCCGGTGTGCCCCTAAAAGGGTGCGATGCGAGAAAGTGCTTTCGCTGGGAACATGTTTGGCCGCAAAGTCGACCGTCTACCGCTATAATTTAAATGAGATTTTCATTATATTTTATACAATGATAAGTGTAAATGTTTAAGGTGGTCGGTCAGTTAGTAGGTAGGTGTATCTAAGGTACTATTAAAATTGTGCCAGTAAATATAAATTTCAGTTGTGTAATGAAATGGATAATCATCGCTTCGCTGACGATGTTGTTCTTTTCTCTCAAACAGCCCAGGAACTCGAATTAATGCTGCAAGAACTCAGCACGGCAAGCATAAGCCTTAAGATTGGACTGGCGATAAATAGGACAAAAACCCAACTCATGACCAATAGCATGAAACGTAGATTTTTACTGGACGGACAAGCAATACAATATGTCGACGAGTATATAAAAAAAAAAAAAAAAAAAAAAAAAAAAAAAAAAAAAAAAAAAAAAAAATGAAATGGAAAAAAAAAATTACTTCGCCCTGCAGGTTTTTTTTGACGTATCTAGTTAGATAGTGACAAGTGTATGTCTTGCGAGCGACTCGACCCAAGCCTTTCCATGCAAGCCGGTTGTTTGGTTTTGTTTATTTTTGAAATAGGTCAAATTCAAGTCTCAATTTGAGAGATGAAGTTTTAATAATCAAGACTCTACGTATTTAGTCAACTCTACATATTTTAGAAAATCCCCTTTGTTTGTTGTTTACTTGGCTATGGTATATAAGGTCCTGTTTTTTTACTTACTGTAAGGTATTGTTAGTCGTAAAAACATTCAAAGTACAGATTGTATAAAAAATGGTAATGACGTAGGTAAATATGGATTCATAAGATTCGAGTAGGTATTTTTCACGTCATTCATACTATCGTACGCTACGACCTTCTACAAATACATATTTAGATTAGTCGCAATTCTTCTCGTTGGAAAACAAGTGTGAGCGTATTGTTTTCTGAAAAAAAATCCAACGTCTTGATCGTGCAATAAATATTTGTACATGTATTGCCAAGGACTGTCCATGTATCAATATCAATAATATGCATTTTATTACGAAAGAACAGTAGCTATAGTATTGTTGGCAGTGTTGATGGTTTCGAGGGCACCCCTAAATAATAAAATGTGGTTACTTGTATAATGCTGGCATAATTTGTACCTAATGAAGACGTCTTCGTGTGATTATCTCTTTCAACCAAGGATGTCGTAAGAGGCAACTAAGAAAATAGACTATGACAGGTACGAGTATATCGCACGCTTATCACGTAAACAATCTGTCATTTTTCGTTCCACTTTTATCCGGCTTAAAACCGAAAATTAATAAAAGTTGTTCTGAGGCGAAAATCCTGTGTAACATTTAGTGCGCTCTTACTGCGAATGTAAATAAATAATTGTAGCTGACGCGATCACAAAGGTTTAATATTAGTTCTTTATGGTTTTCTTTTGGTTTTTGATGCTGTCACTTTTTAAATAATCACGTTCTAAGTCAGCCGCCTAATGTATAGTTTGTGTTTTTAAAGTTTATTTTATTAATATACGTGTTCGCCGTTAATATCTAGTTTCTGTCAACCCTGAGCCGCCTACAAATAATAATGATTAAAAATTATTTATTTCTCTCCTTGGTATTCTCTGAGTACCTAAATCATAACTTTATGAGACAGCCTGAAACGTGGAAGGCACGAAAATATTAATTGTTATCTTATCGGAATAAATATTTATGTGAAACGTTAACTTAAGACAATCAATGGTGACGCGTTACTTCACTCCGTTTCTTTTAAGATTGGACTTTTAACGGAAAATAAATCAGCAATCCAAAGATAAAAGTGGAAATCATTATTGCAATAACGATATAAATAATGTTTTCAATACAAACGGTAATTACAATTTGCGGTAACGCCTTGGGTGTAGATAAAAAAGTGTGAGAATTTAATTTTAACTTTTTTAAGAATTCTAATCTTAAATGAAATGGATTACACTCTAACTATTTTCCGATACATACAGTTTACTTTTCCCACAGGCCTGGTTAAAAGGGACTTTGACTTTATATCAGGGAAAAAATGTATCTTACAATTAATTTGTCTGTCGCATGATATTTCATATCCCACTCACATCTTAACCAGTTAAAAATAGTAACACGAACACAAATAAGAAAATATGTTCAAATCTTACTGAGTTTGGTTTTTGATCTAAAAATCAAAAACCAATCGGAAACCGTTCTGCAACGCGAATTTGCATCGCACATGTTTTCTATGCAAATGGCTTCCTCTTTTTAAGTTCAGTTTCATGAAAAAACCTTCGACATTTTCAACTGTATCCTCGTAGATAGATCAAATTTGTAGGTTTATTTATTTAAATTTTATCATAACTGCTATTTAAATACATAAACTACATTAAGTACCTACCTAATATTATGTACACATAGTAGAATATTATTACGTCAGGTTTTTTCAGTGGCAGACTGAATGACTGACTTAAACAGCAATTTCATAATTTTACTGTTTTTTACATTCAGTTACGTACCTATACATATTATGTATGTACAATCTAATAATCCCTCTATGATCCATTTGGCGACCAGATTTATTTAGGATCTACCTATTTACTTACATAGTTAAAATATAAATTTAAACATTCAATAACGATACGTAAAGAAAGAAACGCTAATCTGCCGCTAATGCTTCGTTTGGTAATTCAACAGTGAATGTGTTTTTCCCGTAATAGGTACTACAATAATAAAAAAATATCGATTTTTAATCGTTGTTGATATTAAGCGTCTCATACACTAAGCAGATACGACAAGATATTAGTATCGGAATGGATATCTGTCAATATCGCTCCCAATGAGCAACGCACGCAGCGCAGATATCTTATATTTTACCGTCAAGTATCTGTTGGCACTTGGCACGGACATATGGAAAGTATGGCATTTGTACGCAGATAAAATATTATCGTATCTGCTTAGTCTGTGACACGCTTTAGACTGACATAGAAATTTAGTGTACATAGTTAGTAGTGATTGTAAGGGGAGACGTACTCACAGCAAACCAACGGCTCCTTTCCGGCCCAGCACTAGTAACTGTGACCCCGCGCCGCTCATTACTGCAAAATAAATCTCGATGTTATTTATAATATGAACTAAAACATAGAATTGTTTTTTTTTATAGGTATGTTAATTGTAGTGTGTGGTGTCGGGTCAGAATAACACCTCTCCATTTCTTCAGTGGATGTCATAAGAGGCGACTAAGGATAGGTTTAGATAGGTAGGTATGTTTTAGGCGATGGGCTAACAACTTGTCACTGTTATACTCGTAGGTACCTCTTCCATCTGTTTTCAAACCTAAAATTCATGCTAGAAGTAGCTACGAAGCGTAAAATAGTCATGGTTTTGTCTGTATCACATTTTATGTTCTCTGCCAACCTGATTGGGAATACAGGCGTGATTGTATGTATCTTTTTATTTGTTTGTTGATTTTAAAACATGTTTTTACTTTAATTTTCAATGTATTTTGTTCTTTCTTTTATTCAATAGGTAGATACTCTAATAATTAATCGATTAACTTTGAGTAACAATTTACTTAAGGCCGTTTTACACCTGTTTTACATTAGGTACACAAGTCAAGATGCAACTAAACTCATCGGCTAAAAAAAGAGTATTGCTATCTTGTAAGTACTACCTTATAGTGGCGACTTTACTTACGTAAGTAAAACTTACATACATACATACATATTCTCACGCCTGTATTCCCAAGAGGGGTAGGCAGAGCACATGAATTCAAAAATCCAGTGCCACGTTTAGCAATTTCAGGGTAACCAGATGGTTACATGTAATATTGCAGTGACAGGTTGCTACCCCATCGCCCACAATACACTAACCCTTTCCCAGAGTCGACTCTTACGACACCCACGGGAAGAAAGGGGGAGGTACTATTCTAACCCGGCACCACACGGGGAGTAAAACAGGTGTAAAAGACCGGCCTAGCATTTTGCTCCGAAATTGTAATTATAAACTTGTAGAATAAAAATGTATGTATATTCATTCAATAGACATCAAACGTCATAAACTTCCTACGACGCTCGCAAATAATCTTTTCTTTTGATATTTGACAAAGTTTTCTTTTCGTATCGAGGTAAGCCCTCGTAGAGGGACGCCAAATATCGCACTTCAGAGTCTCAAGATGAGATGAGGATGTTCCATAATTGGACAGAAACTTACTGTCCGGCCTTTTGAGCGGCAAAGAAAAGAATTTTCTTATACATTAATACAACTGGTGTCTATTCTATGCACCGGGAAATAAAATACGAGTATCCATACTAATATTATAAAATGGAAGAGTTTTTTTGTTTTTTTTTTACGTGGTAATCTCGGGAACTACTGGTTTGAATTGAATAAATATTTTTGTGTTGGATAGACCATTTATCGAGGAAGGTTTTAGGCTATATAACATCACGCTGCGACTAATAGGAGCGAAGAAACATAGGAAAATGTAAAAAAAAACGGGAAAGTCAATATTCCACGCGGATGTAGTGGCGAGCACAGCTAGTTTAAGATAAAAGGAACTAAAGTAGCGAGTAGAACTTTACTTTCTTACAATTAGTTAGGGTTAACGTGCACCTTTTCCAATTAAGTAACGAGTTCTTTTGAAGAAGTTTTTAGAGTTGTTTGTGCCTTGTTTCTCTGTTTATGCTTCAATTGACTCCCTCGATTGAATTAATTGCAGTGATCAATTGGTCATTTGGTTTGACGTGACTGTGTTTTGCGGCGCAACGTCTCTTCATTTAGAATCAATGGAGCAATCGATGCAAAAGTCATATTATTCGAAAGTTAAAGCATAAGACATACATAACCGTCACGCCTTATTCCCTGCGGGGTAGGCAGAGACAACAGAGCGCCATTCGCTTCTATTCTGACATACTTCTCTCGCTTCACTCACATTCATAACTCTCGTCATACACGCTCGACGGTTTCGGGTACTCCTAATTTGATTTCGGGTACTCCTAATTTGATTTCGGGTACTCCTAATTTGGAGCATAAGATTATGACGTGAAATGTGTATTTAATAAATTTCTAAACGAAAATTTTAATTACAGCGTCATTCCGTCATTTTATTCGTTCACTGCGGTTTTGTAGAAGACCATAACCTATTTTAGTCCCTTACCTGCGAATTTGTACTATTTTTTTGCGTGATATATTATTTGAATCATTAATACTCCTGTTTTTTTATCGTGAATCAAACGTAAGCATTTTCCTAGAACCACTAGTTACGACGTATTGGCGTGATCAGTCTAATTATTTCACTTAGCGATTGAGTTCGACACATTTCTGCTAAATATAATAAAGTGTTAAGCCCATAAATGTATCTCCTGTTGGTAGCTCGTGTCAATACGGAACCTCGTTATAAAACAAACGTAAAAATGCATCATTGACATCGTAACCTATTTTTATACATGAGGATTTCAAATCGACGGGAATACGGTAGAATCCGTACCAATATATAAATGTGAAAGTGTGTTTGTTTGTTTGTTTGTTTGTCCGTCTTTCACGGCTAAACGGAGCGATGGATTGACGTGTTTTTTTTAGGTAGAGATAGTTTAGGGCATGGAGAGTGACATAGGCTACATTTTGTCTCTTCAGAACCCCCCCATTTCCCTAAAGTGAAGAGTGGAAGTTTTCAATGTAGAAAGCTATAAAATTGGTATGTGTGCTATCTCTTCTGTGATACCCCGAATTTAACGCGAGCGGAGCCGCGGGCAAAAGCTAGTGGTAAAGTAAAGTTGAGCATTAACCTTTTGACCGCCAAAGACGCCATATCACGTCATCGCAAGTCAGTGCCCGTGACGCCACGACGTTAAATGGTGCGTCGAAGTTATTGCGAAAGAACTGAAATATAAAATGCTGCAACATTTTTTCTAGGTTTACTTTATTTATAGGTAGTGTAAGTTATTTTATACCTAATTTAAATAAAATAATACAGCACCATTCGAAAAAAAAACAAGCATTATCTAAGAGCCGACTCACGTCGTGGCGTTAGGAGCACAGCGTTTCACTTCGCGCCTTGGCGGTCAAAAGGTTAAGCGATAATTACACTAAGTTGTTCACCTAATGCGGTCGCCAAACGTATTCTAAATTCTAAACTACCTCAGTCACCGAACGTCGTCTTTACACTAGACCATCCGTTTCTGTAGATTCCCAAAATTCAATCTTCAATCCATCAAGGATTCCGCTACCTAAGGAGTTTAGGGAAGTTGCAAAAAATAGCACTAGATACCAGACTTTTTGGTACCTACCAGACTGAAATTCTTGGAAAGGTTTCAAAGAACCTTGCTACAGTCTTCCTGTCTGTCGAACAAAAACAGTGGTTCCGATAAAACTTTCGCCAAGCTCAAGCTAACTAAGTTAAAGAGCTCTTAGTAAAATTAGGGATACTTGAATTCACAATTCCCTTAGTGCATCCAGAAATAAATTTCCAGCGCTTTGATTCAATGCCTTACGTTTGGCGAAAACACATTTTCAATTTCAACTGAGAAAAATACGATGACTTTAGGTTTACGTTTATCACAGGGTTTTACGTAGAGTCGGCAGCAAAAAAATCAACACAGTGAAAGTGCCAAAATTATACACATGACCTCAATGTTGTGATAATAGATAATAAGAATGTGTATTGTATATACATATCTTTGGCATTTTGACCGCGGTGATGTCTTTGTTACCGACTGTACATACATTGTATACTATACCTACATACAACGAAACGCTAGGGGCTGTACTCATCTTATAATAATGAAACAGTAAACACTCGTTGGTTGACAATATTCTACCTGAATTACTTGTAACTCTATTGAAGATATGGATCGGGTTAATTCAAAACTCAACCTGTAACGAATACCGGTTCCTTTATTTCCTCGTTCGGATTATGTAAGAAGTGTTTATGCTGGGACCTACCATCCTAGAGATAAAGTCAATAATTTCCTTGCCAATCTAGGGCATCTCAAAACAACAACTGTAAACAGCGTCATTTTTCTCACTGCCGTTGTGCCGTTATTAAGTGAGCAGGGAGTGGAAACTTGTCTATTTTAATGTAAAATAGACATAGGCTACACATTGTTGTAATTTAAAATCATTGTAAAATATTTACATACATATTCTCAAGCCTGTATCCCCAGGAGGGGTAGGCAGAGCACATGAAGTCAAAAATCCAGTGCTACGTTTAGCAATGAAATATTTTTAAAGAAAGAAAGAAAGACATTTATTGACAACAATTTGACACAGACATAACAATGAACTTATTTATCTAAAATACATAAATTAGCCCAAATAAATAAATAATAATAACTTAAAAATGTGCATGCCACTTCCGTGCCAAACAGTGCCAAAAGGGCCGCACTCAGCATAATATTGCGGCCAGCCGCAACGCTGATTTTCAGTGCGACCCCAAGTACAAGTATTTTTCTATTAGGACGAATTAAAAACACTCCGGGAGTTTTTTCGCCAAGACACTGAGCATAACCGTGCAGCAAAGGAATGCCGCAAGCATGCTAGGCTCGCTACCTCGAGAGGGCGAAATTTAAGCATTTGCGTTTTTTTTATCAACAAATCAGGTAGGTACTTAGTATAGTTTTTTATTGTATTCTTTTCACTTCACATGCTCTTAAAGTGATTCTTTAGTCCCTACATAGCGGGCCTAAAACTCCTTTTTAAGCTCTAGGGGCTAAAGTAATATTTTTT
>BHDV01010478.1:306337-325336 GCA_005406045.1 Adoxophyes honmai
AAAAATAGTTTAAAGTTAAAATCTGTTGGCTAAATATGCAAGCATTCAAAGCGTCACTTTACAAAAAAAAAGTAAAAGAAAAGAAGAACCGCGTTTTTTTTAAAAAATTTCTTAGGTTAGATTAAAACATTATTTGTACATGGAAAGCTTTGTTGTAATCAGTATTGTATTTTTTTATATAACAGAAAGAACGTCGTTTTTTTCCTCGCATTCAAAGTGAAAAGTAGAGCGTTTAACGCGAGACTAAACAACCATAATGACACTCGAACTATAGCCACCCTCGCTATGCTCGGGTGTCTAAATATCTCGTGACATTATGGCTTGTTTTAGTCCCTTGTTGAACAATCTACTATTGTAAGCCTATTCATATAAATTAACTTTGTAACTGGCAATTAAAGAGTACACAAAAATAAAATCGTGATACAACAAAATGAAGAGCTGTGTTTGTTTAGTAGATACTTTTGCCTGTGACATACAAATAAATGACGTGACGTTTTATGCATGTGCTAAACACGAGTGAGCATTAAAACAAACAATTAGCGAGTATTAAAAAAGATAAGATAAATTAAATTATGCAAATGCTCTTTCTAGGTGTATCATGATAGCATAAAAATAAAAACTACAGTTCAGTATAACTGAACTTGTCGGATGAACTTAATGGTAATCAAACTGTAGTCGCATTTACCTATCCTTTTAACAATAAAAAAAACTAATGTAACTTCGTAAGTATAATGAATGTAACTTTTTTTTTCGTTATGCTTAAACACTGCTGCTGCACTTTTTCAAATTCGAGTGTGACACTCGATTGAACCTTGGCATAGGGTTAATTGGCTGTCCTTAACATTGCCTACCAAGTTTATTTTGTAACTGCAATAAATGCTTAACCACTCATACCTAATACTACAACATGATAGAACCATAAATATGTCACAATGTGATAGCAAACTATTAGTACCTACTACTAGCTGGATTGTTTCAAAGCGTTCGTCTTACCAACGGCAGTGATAAGGCCCCACAGTCTCGCAAGCGGCTGTAACAACCCCCAAAGCCTAAGAGCTAGGGGCTTCTTAGGGGGTGCGGATCTCCTCACAGGGCTCCTAACAGTGCTACGTTCACCAGGCTCCTCCGAAGCGCGCTCCATTTTTAAAAACAAATTCACTCGTCACTTGTTTCAACCCGAACTTGTTTAACTGTTCATCTTTTGTTTTAACTTTTGTTTTATCATAATGTTTTACTTATTTTAACAATTCTTCAAAAGTCCTCGTATTAATCGTTGTTTACAGGCCGAATGAAATGCATCGTGCTGTTGATGATGTAAAGTCAATCTGGCATTTTGCCCGCGTACCAAAATATCGCACCGCCTTGAATATTAGTTTAAATCAATCTGATATTACTATTTTTTAAGTTTAATCTTAAATCACTTGTTTGAGTTTAGAATCTTTAATAGAACGGCATGTTTAGTAACGAAAATACTTGGCCCGCGTTTCGTCACTGCATCTGCGGGTAACGTATCGGAAAATGTTTTCCGCGCGGAACGAGTCGACTGCGCTGCGTGGTGGAGGTGGGACTACTGAGCCTGACACGGTAACAACAGTCACACAGCGGCGGGTTCGTGATGAAATATGCACATAAAGATGACAAGAAATCTGCGAATGTTTTCTTCAACTCTACATACTGTAGTACATAAATATCATTAAGTATTTGGTTTTACCTATGATTATTTTTCGTTCTTCTAGCTGTCGTACGTTACTTCTGTGAAACAATAAATACTTACATTGTATCCAATTTTTTTGTCCAATTTTTTTTTGTTTTTGTTATATTCCTTAGAAATTTATCTCAGAGTCAGCCATTATAAAAAATAACGAAGCATAGAGGTTCCCAGTGTGGTGTCAGGTTTAGAATAACACCTCTGCATTTCTTCCGTGGATGTCGTAAGAAGCTACTAGAAAATAGGTTAAGGACGTTAAGGTACATTTTAGGCAACAGGCTAGCAACCTGTCACTATTATACCACATAACCTAAATTAATATGCTAGTAGTGGCCACGAAACGTGAAATGGGCATGGGTTTGTTCATGTAGCGTTTCGGATCCTCTGCCTACCCCATTTGGGAATACAGGCGTGATGTATGTAAGTAGTAATTTTCAAGTCGTAGGTAAGGCTAAAGACCAGTAGCGACTCTAGCGCCATCTATCATACAGTAGAAGAACTTCTTTCACAAAACTCACGTTATATTACGTTATCAACAGTCAGAGTGTTATACATCGCGCTAACGAAGTTTTGAAGATCGGTTGCATGATTACAACTTCCAACTTTCTCTGCGTGGACTTCAGTGTCTTAGCATAACATTTGCCTGAAGAGAGATTTCTCTATTGAAGTCTTTCCCATAGACCTAATATTATAGGTACTGCAATACCTACCATAAGATGTAATATAAGATTACTAAATATAATTTTCTGCACAATTTCCTTAGTTTTTCTTTCCATAACTGAGTAGGTAGGTTGCCTGTTAAAAAATTATGAAATCTGTAAAGACGTTCAAAAGTTATCACGTGAACCTGACCAAGATTACCTATAGGCAAAAGGTCAAAGCCATCAGCATTGTTTTTAAAGTTCAGTCACAGGTTCATCGAAACACGTTAGATACCTTGAGTTTTTCGAAATTTATGTTGGAAATTTACCAGGAACCATTCGTCCGACGGTATATTACGGTAAATTATACGAAAGAGGGCGCACCAAACAACATCCAGGATAAAAGCGTTTCGTTTATGGGAAAGACTCCCATAAATAAATTTCTCTTCAGGGAGACGTTATGCCTGGGAACCAAAGTCCTCAGAAAGTTAGAATATAGAATATAGCGGGAAATAGAATAGTAGTTTGACAGTAGAAGTTTTACGACTTGATGATAGATGGCGTGATACCCCCTTTTTAGACCGGAGGTCAGTGTCGAATCGCAGTGCAAGTCTGTGCTTCATGTGTTTCCAAGGGCCAGATGCGTCTGCTGATGCGTTGGTAATCCGCCGCAAATGTGGGAGAGCAAGTTGCTCGAATCAGATGCGATTGGCGGATTAAGAACCTAATGAGCTACGCGCGGTCCACGTTGGATGCCTAGCTTAGCTGGCTGAGTAGGTTACACAATGTAGACACCAGGCAAGCAGGCATGGAAATATAGCAACATGCTAGTGGTGCACTGTGTGGTAGTCTGGCATGACTGCGGCATTGTCGTGGTGTTGGTCTTGGAAGGTACCGTTAAGTCTATAGTCGAGGGTCACCAATAGGGGGAAGACTCCAATAGAAAGATCTCTCTCCATGCAGATGTTATGCCCACAGTCTTGTATCGAAATAGATACCGCGAGTTCCTGCATTTGTATGAAAACCAAGGGTGCCACTTTTTCTTTACCTACTGTAAAATCACAATACATGAGCGCTTTAGTGATAGGAATCAACAGTCCGAGTGAAACCGATTCAAAGGTGACGCCGCCTTATTCAAGTTGTCCTGTCTCTAGGCAGTTAAAGCTAATCTAAGTGGTATAATACTAAATGACATCGCGTCAAAGGAAGATCATTGCTCTCCCTTTTGGCTCCCTTTTGGTACGCGAAGTACATACACTTGAGTCATCTATTTCGATATAAGTCTGTGGTTATTCATTTGGACCGAAGTCCAGTTCTACTACTCGATGATAGATGGCGCTAGGCGTCTCTACACACTAATCAATTTAGATTTCATTGTAAAGTAAAAAAACATTTTCATCCTACCTACGCACTATAATGTACCAATTCATTTATTTCGTGTACCTACATTATGTCAAGTTAAATAAGTCTATAGTATAAACGTACAAGGTAAAAAAAAAAAAGCTTTCATGATTGACTTGAGTGAATTAATTAATTTTTATAACTTTCCGTAATTTTTCGTTGGATTTTCGCGGTTTCAGTTAAATTATTGTCTTGCTTGGTTTTGCTACTTTACTCTCCTACTCTCGCCAATCAATGTTGCTATAATTGGCCTTCTACCATAGACAAGTTTAGTGCGAAGCCAAGAAGCGGACAAGCGGAGGTGCGGAGGGGAGGACCGGAAAGCAAAAACAAGAGTCACTAACTGGCGGGTGGCGGCCATTTTGCCGCAGTTATCATTATCACGCTTGCCTCTTGCTTAACGTTTGTAACCTGTTGTTTGGAAAGAAAATACCATTAATACAGTTAAATGTACATCCTGTGCTAGTGATTTTTCTTCAGTGTGATATTAAGGAAAAATGCAAACTGGAAGCGGTGCTAAAAACCCACCATGGGCTCGTTCAAGCGTAAATGCAAATATGACCGGCATGAACTCGCAAATCATGGACCCAAATTCAATGATGACACAACAAGGCATGATGCCATTTCAACAAACACAAGCTGTTTTTAATCAGGGTTTAATGCAAGCTCAAAGCGGAATGACAATGCCAATGGCCGGGCAGATGCAAATGAATCAAATGGCTCAAGGTCAAATGTATCCGGGCAATGTTGTTGCTTATCCAACCCCACGTGCTATGAACCCGGGCATGTATCAGAACAATGCATCAGGCCAGTCTCAGCCGAACGCAGAGCAGCGAGTATTCACGGGGACCGTGACAAAAACCCACAATGATTTTGGTTTTGTTGATCATGATGTTTTCTATCAAACGTCCGTTTGTGCGAAAGGTATTGTTCCAAAAGTAAACGATCGAGTTCTCGTTGAGGCAAATTACAACCCAAATATGCCTTTCAAATGGAACGCAACTAGAGTACAAGTACTGCCCAAGAATGGGCCGAATTCTCAAAAGAACAATAATCCCAAAAGCAATTCATACAATGCTGTGCCTCCGCCTGCAAACAAGAAATCCAGCTCAAACCGGCGAGAGGACCGCTTACCTCGCAGAGATGACCGGGTGAGTACCAAAGATGTTATTATACAACATTGAGCAAGCTCTTCAAATAAAAAGATAAAAACAAAATCATTGAGCAAAATATCAGTATCCTGTTCAGTAATCAATGCATCAAGTGAATGGTTATTTAGCTTATTGATGTCATGTTTTCTGCATTGTATATCGGATGGTTATTCTATAAATATTATAGGTGAATTGTGTAATTGGTAACATAATTTTGTTATGATTGAACATGGCTTGGGCCAAATTATTCACAACGCCAAGTGTGAAAAATTGCTATGGAATATCTTTGGAAATTATCAGCAATTACCATGATTACCATGTGGTGTTTAACCTCTCGTATGCTACGGAGCAGATCTGCTCCATTTTAAGGATATCTTTTTTTTATTTTTATTTTAATCACCATAATTTGTAGATATTGAAACAGAAGAGGCTCGAATGCAGTATATTTTTCATTTCCCGCATACGAAGGGTTAAACTTCTTGAATGCAGTAAAGTATTTAATACTAAAAATAGACAATAATTTGTTGATAGTTTTGTTCCTCAGAAATATGTTTTTGTGACATAAATATAAAAAGATTAGCTTAGTTTGAGTTACTGCAAATTTGGCAAACTACTGTAATTTATTTCTTATGTCTACAGAAACGTTCAAGAACCAGAAGCCGTTCACGCTCAAGAAATCGTCATGACAGCCGCAACAGGAGGGACAGCCCTCCTCGGAAGCGTCCCACGATCCATCAACCATCACCTGTCAAATATGTGGTCAGGGTGCCACGCATGCCATTAGACATGTAAGATTTATATCCTCTTTATTTAGAAAATAGGTTAATGCTGTGTGTGGTATTTTTATGATTTCTTTTTACTAGCCTATGATTGTGTCACATTATCGTAAATGCTTACTGCCACACTATTTTCTGGTTCTGTATACCTACTTGTCCTAGGCTAAATCTAGTCAATCATTTTCAACATACAGTCCCTGAAATCTAAACTTGGTGTGATTTTAAGTTTTTTTTTAAGTAGAGAAAATGTTACTACTACTACTTAAAAGCTTGCCACATTGAGTGCTGGGAACTGTACCAATTAATGTTTGTCTTTTCAGTGTGAAGTTAGATGTTCCAGCCTTATCTCAAAGGTACACCAACCTTTACGTACCTTCAGACTTCTTCAATGCTCAGGTGAAATGGGGAGAGACATTCCCCCCTCAGTCACCTCTATCTCTGAACAATCCTTGCCAATATCATGTTATGAGCAAAGATGTGGAAAACCCATTTGGCAATGATGCGGTCTTGGAACCACCAGATGCAGATTACAGGTTTTCAGCAAAGGTAATTTTGTTTCTCAAGTTTTATCTCTTCTCTCATGTCTCCTTGTGTAAAAGTATTTTTTCTAAGAATGACTTATTTTTAGGTAATGCTGATCAGTATGCCAACTCTGGAGTCCCTCTACCAAAAGTGTGGGCTCACTAAAGCTGATGACAAAGACAAACGGTCAAGCAGCAAGACACCGCTGCATCCTACTCGCCTGATCAAGTTCCTTGTCGGGCAGAAAGGAAAAGGTGGTGAAAACTTTGCTATAGGTGGGCCTTGGAGCCCTTCCCATGATGGTGAAAACCCACAGTCTGACCCCAGTGTCTTGGTGAAGACAGCCATACGCACATGCAAAGCCCTCACTGGAATCGACCTATCTAATTGCACCCAGTGGTAAGTGTCACTTTTAATGTCCTCCTGTAACTGGTCTTCTGCCCTGATGCTGTATTTATGGATGGTTTTTATAACATTAACTATCAAGGTCTCTTCTTTTGCAAACAATGGAATTGTAAACAGTGTTCATAAAACAAAAGAAGAGGTCTTGTGGCACCATTCCATTAACCAGTCACGGTGCTAGCACACAATCCCTATGTAAGAGTATGCGGGCATTCATACATCCACGAATGGCGACAGTTTGGATGCGGAGCCGATGTACCGTCATAACAATACAGCAGTGTTGTCTCTCGCACCGGGCGTGTGTCCATGTCCGCGGTGTCGCAGTGAGTATAGTACTATAACTGTGTTACGCGCGCAGGTACCGAATGGTGGAGTTTTACTACTGGCGCGAAGGCAGCGGCGGCAAGTCGCGGCTCGAGTGTGTGGTGTTGTTCCTGCCCGACGTGTGGTCGGCCCAGGCGACGCGTGTCGAGTGGGCCAACGTTCAGGAGACCTATAAGACGGCCTGCGACGCGGCGCTGCGGCAGCTCGACGGCAACGCGGCGCCCGCGCCCGCGCCCGCTGCGACGCCGGCCCCGGCCCCGGCCCCGGCGGTAGCAGACCCTGACTCCACGGCAGCGGACAAATCCAAAATTGTTTGTTCCCAGTATTTCTGTTAAGTTTCCTGCTGGTCTACTGTGTAGCGCCACGACTCCGCGCCCGAGCTGCTCCAAATATCCCGATGGCCTGGGATGCACCAGACCACAAAAAAACTTACTTTCTAATACACATCTTTTTAAACATGCTCATTTCCCCATAAAAGTTCAACATTTCAACCATTTGCAAAAGTTTTAAGTCATATTTAAATGAAATAGAATTTACTGCATAATTTTAAACTAGATGTTACAAATAATTTTAATACCTAGTCCAATCCCATCAAAATCGAAGAAATTCTAGCCTTCTCTGTCACTTCATTCCATTGACGAAAACCTGTAGCTATTGCATGTTTTTCAGGAGCCAGCAAGTCATGATGACAGTACCATAACTATAGACGAGAATGACGACGATGAGGACAAACCGGAACCTACTCATTATTCCAAAATAGACCTGAGGACTTTTAAAGTGGACCAACTGCGACAGGAATTACGGGCACGTAATGTCAGCTGCAAAGGTGAGGAATAAACAAATCGGTCATCTGCCTCAATTATTCTTTTTCCTATTTGTCTGTTAATGTTTGTCCTAATGTAAATGCCATAATATCTGGTGACTCTTAAGTTTTATCTATTAATAGATTAGTACAAAACATTAGGGTATTTAGAGTGTTGGGTAATGTATTAGTAAGGTTTATCATTAATGTATGATCAATATGACAAACGTCTAAAGTGTTTAGAATAAAAGTGGCATTTGAATTTAGGACATGATAATATGGATTGAGAAGGAAGGCCAATTTATGTTTTGTACTCAGGTCTTAGAGCTCAACTGGTGTCGCGTCTCTCAAAATTAATCAAACAAGAGGAGGAAAAGGAAGCCAAAGGTGATGATGTTATGGAACTTGAGGATGATGACCAAGAAGGTGAAAAGAAAAAACCTGAGGAACCTGCTAAGGCAGTAGAGGAGCACATAGACATTTCCGATGACAAAGATGAACCTAAAGAGGAGAAGAAAGAAGAACCTGCCAAAGAGGAGACAGTGACAGAGAAAGAGGAGGAGAAAAAAGCACCTCCACCTAAAACTGAAAAGGAAATTGAGCAGGAAAAGAAAAAGGTATGTGGTTTGATGTAAATTGGTACATGTATGGGATCAATTAATAAAAAAAAAATACATAAGGTTTAATTAGGCTAGTGACTAAAACAAAATGTAATGAATTAACCATGAGGCAATTTAGTTCACGCAAATACAGTCATGTTACAGATGTAGTGAGAAACTATTTTCCTTCGTAATTTTTCGGAAAAGTTCGTATTTATCGTACTCTCTCAAATAGCTTCAGTACCCATCTTAAAGCCGTAGGGGTAAGTCGCATCAGCAGACCAATATATATATAGAGTGGATAATACGCAATCCAAATATTCGTTATAGTATCATTATTTTCAAATTACTTATAAAAACGTTGTATAGCCATGCTAAAACCTCGAAAACGGTTAAAAAACCATTCCAAGAAAATTATATTTAATATTAACCTGTATCATATCGGAAAATAGCATATTCAAAAATAGCAACAACTCAGAGTATTCTAGCAAAGTTTTATTTTGTTGTCCTTTTAATTAATGTTTTAAAGTGGAGATAATGTTTGGTTTACTAGTGACAATAAAACTGAGTTGATATTTTCAAAGTTGCAGGAAGTGGTTGTAACATCTCTATATTATACACTCACATTATTCATTTTGACATTTGACACTAAACAATAAAGTTCCTTATTAATGGATATGAGAATGTCACTGATTTAATACGATCATTCATTAACAGTTCGGATGTCATCGTATTCCGATAAAGATCCGAGTTTTCCCGAAGGAAAATAGTTTCTCACTACATCTGTACTTCCTGCCAAATGTGTTAACAAGAGAACCTCGCAACTAGTCAAGAATGTTGACACAAGTAATTAGGATGTTAAAAAATTACAAATAAGCAGTTTAATATGTTTCTGTTAAGGTTGAATTGATTTAACCCTGAATCCTTTTGGTTTATACAGCTCGAGAAAGAGAAGCAGACTCTCAAGGCTCACTATGATGTACCAAACACACCTCACCTGATCGTGCACCCGTCGACCACGGCCAAAGGCGGCAAGTTCACTTGCAACGTCGCCACACTCTCGTTCCTGCTTGACTACCGCATTACAGACAACAAGGAACACAGTTTTGAGGTATGTTGATGTTGACAGACTATGTCCCACTGCTGGGCGTACCTCCCTGGAGGGCTTGAGATGATGTGGACCTATATAAGCCACTTTTTACCATAAGGAAGATGGTTGAATGTTGTGTGTAAGCATCCTGCAACTGCCAAATTTAATTGCACTTATTAGTTTTATTTGATAGTTGCGGAAATGAATCCATTTTGACAAATTTCACGACTTTTCATTACCTGCCACCTGTATAATGTTGCTTTTTGGGCAGACTGAAGTCACTTCAATGCTTACTTTAGTTTCTCATGATATTTATTAATGAATCCGTTACTTTATAGCTATTCGTTTTTGCGGAGCTCCTAAACGAAATGTTGATGCGAGACTTCGGTTTCTACATCTACAAGACACTGTACACCCTGCCAGAGAAAGTGGAGGAACCTAAAGAGCCCAAAGAAGCCAAGGACGACAAGAGCGACAAAGCTAAGAAGGAGGACGACAAAAAGAAAGAAGAGGACAAAAAAGAAGACGACAAGGTCGAGAAGAAAGATGAGAAGGACAAGAAAGACGACCGACGGGACGACAAGCGCGACTCGAGGCGGCGGGACAGACGGGTAAGTCTTCGTGTTTTTCACTACTTTTTTTTTAGCAATCTTGCCAGATTACAAATTCAATAGTAAACCTGTAACAAAATCAAAACATTTGTGCAGTCATAATGTGGCAAGGTTTTAAGTACATACTTAAAAAAATACACATACATACATCATACATCACGCCTGTATTCCCAAGAGGGGTAGGCAGAGCACATGAATTCAAGAATTCTGTGCCACATCTAGCAATTTCAGGGTATCCAGATGGTTAAACGTTAAAAAAATAACCATAAACAAATTCGGATTTGCTCATATTTATCTAGAATGTTGTCTAATTTACTGTGCACTGAATGACCCAGACACTCATGCACATGCACCCATTGCAACCTATGACACAACACATCTAGAGCCTTATCTATTTGGCATTGTAGGACTCGCACAGTGACGACGAGCGTAGCAGCTCGCCAAAGCGCCGCGGACGCGGAGTCGACCTACCCCCCGACCCATATCTATTGCTCTCACTGGTCTACTTCGACACTTCGCGCGGCGGCAACGTCACCAAGAAGGACCTGCAGAATCTGTTCATGAGCCTCGGCCTGCAACTGTCCCGGTCACAGATACGATCCATCCTTGAGAAGGTGTGCGTCAAGGATAACTTCAGCTACAAGTGAGTGCTGCTTGACGTTTTTTTAACTTCTGTACTACAATAGTTTGTTTTTTATCTAATTGTTTAACAGTAAACAAGTTTTTGTACAAATACGAGTTTTGCTATTACTACCTTATTTATTTATTTACTGTTTCTTGCTAGGAGCCTCGTTCAAGCCATCAAGGACCTCGCGTCAGGGACCCACGAGGTGATACAGGACTTGCCCCTTGACACCGCTGGGGGGACCACAGAAGTACCCTCGCATGTAAGTGAACTATTACTAAATTTTTATATCTCCATTCATATAATTCCTATATTTCGTCGAACGGAATGAAGTCCTGCTGTCAGTAAATTAATAAGTCTTTTATTGTACTGTCGTTTTAATTAGGAAACTCCATTACTATGGTAAGTTATCTGAGTCAAACTAATTTATGTTTGCTAATAGATCACTGAATTGGAGGCGACCATCGCGGCCGGCAACCGTGATCTGCTGCCGATCTTCAACAGACCCACTAGCGACGACTCTCCTTCTGATGAAAATAAGGACGTCAGTGAATCGGGTAATTATTAGTTTACTCATGTACAAGTCATTAGATATACATACTCTTGTTGCTCAAGGGTGCAACAGGACAGGCACATAAAAATGACTTTGGTTATGTTTTAATTCAGCATGAATTTGATGGAATCATTTGAAACTGACAATGTTCCTGGGTTCAAGACTGCAGATGTAGGCAAAGATATTCTTAATACTCAGCCATATTGCGTTTCTTCAAATGTAATACCACCCTCGTAAACCGTGTTAATCGCACATAGACATTGTTAAACTATCGATTCTCTCAAATAAAAATAGCTCTTGTTTTGTTAAAAAAATATAAATTCATGAAAAATTGGATGGAATCATTTGAAACTAAATTTTCCTGCGTCCAAGATGGCGACTGAAAACTTAAAATTTAAAAATATATGCTTGAAGTAGCGATTAGTGTGCTCTGTCTACCCCATTTGGAAATACGGGCGTGGTTGTATGTACGATTTCCCCACGGCAACTGACTAACACGCTCAACAATTCCCTTCCCCCAGGCATAGTCACATACAAGTCCCGTGTGGTCGACGTGGGCGCGCTAGTAGCAGCAACAGAACGAGGCGCGGCGCAGCGCGCTCGTCTCGAGGCGGCTCTGGACAGCGCGCGGGCTGCGCTGCGGGCCGCGCGCGCCGCCGCCGCCTCCACGCAGCAGGCCGAGCGCGGCGCGCAGACGCAGCTGGGAGAGCTGTCCGCGCAGCTAGCCGCTGCTAAAGCCAGGGTCACCTCCCTCACCGTGAGTCACTTTAAAATAATAATATCCTGAAGGACGGTACGGTCGAGACATGTCGCGCATCCCATCGTCTCGGAGAGACACTCGGGCATATCATTTCCAGTTCTCATTTTGTTAACGAAAGGTAATTGCAAAGACAAACCTAATTATCACGCACGGCTGGAAGCGGCTTTAGGCAGCGAATGGGAATGTAGTAGATACAAAATACTTTCGTCCAAAGCCAACAGGTTGTACATTTCCAAACACATTCGCCTCGTCGCGTCGTCACCACCGTGCGAGCGCGGCTTTTTGATATTGATAATATGATAATAAAAGCATTTTTATATTACAGGCCAGTTCGAAGATTTTCCATTCTGCGTTGAAGAGCATTCAGGCGAAGGTTGACGCCGTCGTCAACATCAAATACGAAGACGACGATGTTGTTGAGATTGTCAATGGACCATCCAAGTTAGTAACATTACTTAAGACTTGCCCCCGTTTAACTAATTGTAAACTCATTAGAATTGGGCAATTCTAATAACACTTTTTATTGCAGGGTTGAGAAAACACTGAAGAAAGAGGATGGTAAAGATGTCAAGCCCGAAGTAGAAAAAACTGAGGAAAAAACAACTGAAGAAGTTGATACTCCATCAAGCACAGACAATATTGCTAAAACAGAAGAAGACAGTAAAGACAAAAATACAGATATAATTGCATCCGAGAACATGGATATTGACGATAAGGAATAATTTAGTACTTATTTTTAGAGTATTTTAGCGCATAAGACTAAGCTAAATATTTTAGAATTTTTCTTCTAGTTTTGATAGAAATATGTAGCATTGGTCTTAGTAAGAAGACAGGCGTTATTTTTAAGTTTCATCGTAAATTTCAATGCAGTATAATTCGACTAAAAGCATTTGCAAACAATTTTTTGATTTCTAGTGTAGAATCTAGCAGTAAGGTTGTATAACGGTGTACATGATTGTTAACGAGACTGTATTGGAATATTCTTCAACCGACAATGGTTATCGATATCTTGGACTGTAATATTGTCGTCTTGATTATGTGATAAAACTATAAAATTTAAGTTTATCGGCACTTGCTGTTTCCACTTCACTTGAGTGAGAGTTTTTGTGAATTGAATGTGTGGTGATGATATTAAATGTGTAAAATATATCAAGTTGCTTGATTTCATCCTTGAAAATCCTGTGTATCCATCAGTGATGTTGAAAAGCGATAAATGGTCTAAAATCTAAAACATTGCTAAAAAAATGTTCTCTAAATGGGCAGAAAACAATACAAGTTTGGAAGAACCTGGTCTAAAAAAAACAACATAACTATTTCTCGGAATAGGCAAATGTTTTTGCCTAACAATATTCACTCTGTTTACGCTGCGTAATTTGTTATCTTGGACATTTTATACTTCGTAGGGCGCGTTCCACAAGGCGCCCACAACGATCGCATCGCCCTCCTCAGCGTTCCGCTTGGCGCCCGCGGTCGTTGTGGGCGAATCATTTGACGTGACAGATGACGTCATTGCTCGCGACCACGTCGCGCCCATTTCGCCCGCAAAATATAGGTGGGTCGGAGTGGGCTTTCACTTAAACGTCACCTGTCACATGACACATGTCATCAGATTTTGATGAATTTACCGAATCTCATTCCTTTTGCGAAAAGTGCTACTGTAAATTAACGGGAATCCCTGTTTAATTTAATTTTGCTCCAATCCATGCTAAATATTTACTAACAACCCCCAAAGCTGCAAGTTTTCTCTATGCCGCCATATTGGAAGCCCACGGCGCTCAAGTTTTGCGTTCCACATGAAGCACTCGCCCACAACGCCCGCGTCGTTTTTTCCCAAGTGGAATGGTAGATTCTGCGGTCGTGGGCGAGGACGTTGTGGGCCCCAAGTGGAACGCCCCCATACTGTTGTAGAGTAATAAAATATCTCTGAATGTATTTGATTCAAACGCATATTTATTTATTATAAACTATTTATTAGATAAAATACAAAAAATGGCATTTAATTAAAAAAAAACAATAATTTTTACCTGTCGGCCTAAATATCGGTGCTTTTGGTCGCGATTGCCAAATATTTGACGTTTGTCTATGGGAAATGAAAAACCACCAATGCGGTATGAACATCGCGTACATTGGGCAATAAAAATCTACAGAGCCAAGTGTTGCAAATAACAATATATCAAAAAAGTTATAATATAAGCTTACATTAGGTATGTAAAAAGCTATTAGATAATGAATCTACCATGAGACTCGATAATTACCTTAGAAATTGTGTATCACTTATTTGAAACCTGTTACAGTGAACTTATGCTGTCATTATGTATTATGTTAGTATATTTCTAACGGTAAGACCTTTGACAAGCAATACTCTGAATACCTGTTCTTACCATTCGGAGTCGAGACCTTAGGTCCGTGGGGCCCCAGCGCAAACAACCTAGTAAAAGAGATCTCCAAGCGACTGGTAGATACAACTGGAGACCGAAGAGCTGGCAGCTTCCTCGCTCAACGCATCAGCATTGCGATACAGCGAGGAAACGCTGCCAGCGTCTTTGGGACTATGCCTCGGGGGTGCCCTTTTTAAAATATAGTCTAGTTTTTAAGTTAGTTATTATTTTAGTTAGTTATTTTATTTTTGATATTGCGTAATGTTATATTTTTAAATAAATTCCCCTATTGTTGTACCTACATGATGTTAAAATAAAAACATGCTTGGTTTATTTTTTATCAGGAGCTATATACATTTTATAATACATTCATTAGATAATGAATCTACCATGAGACTCGATAATTACCTTAGAAATTGTGTATCACTTATTTGAAACCTGTTACAGTGAACTTATGCTGTCATTATGTATTATGTTAGTATATTTCTAACGGTAAGACCTTTGACAAGCAATGTAATGCTTGGTTTATTTTTTATCAGGAGCTATATACATTTTTCCGGTTCGTAGTTTATTATTGAAATAGAATCAAGTATTGTAAGTGTGGCTGATGCTGAATGCAACAGGGTTCTACCGGTGGCACACGAACTTTTAGTTAGAAGAATAAATAAACGAATCACTATATTTGTCGAATCTAGTCCAATCTTATAAACGAAAGAAACCGCGTATTTCACTGTGTCATTATATCCATCAATCGATCAAACCTAAATGTTGTTCCATAGATTTTCACTTCACTAAATTTAATGCCGTGTTTATTTATAGGATA
Source organism: Adoxophyes honmai (assembly GCA_005406045.1). Lineage (NCBI taxonomy): Eukaryota > Metazoa > Arthropoda > Insecta > Lepidoptera > Tortricidae > Adoxophyes > Adoxophyes honmai. The sequence goes on from BHDV01010478.1 coordinate 321,504, forward strand.
ACACTAATTATAAAATAAAATCTACAATATTTAATAACATTAGCCATTACTGTAAATAATATGGCATAATTTATACAATCATAGTAAAATACTGAGATACTACATTTTTGAACCAAAACCTGAGTATTGGAGTGACCGCTATATTGGGCAGTTACAAATATCAGCTTATAATAATGCGCACAGTCTTAAAACGCATAATAGCAAACTAATCATTTAATTTCCGATTGTTTTATTATTCATAACCTTTACAGTTAGCATACAGATTATAAACCATTATTTATCTATTTTTAAACGCAAATTTTGTCTTTGTTCTAAAAATGCTCAAAACACCCTATACCTTTAAACGAGCATTTTTTATTAATTCAATCAACTTGTCTGTAATTTCATTTGCAATTTGGGGTTAGGTTTTAAATCGATAAGCTAAAAATAAATACTTAATCTCCCCATTCCACTGGTGTTGTGTTGCGTTCCTCCAAAGTCTTTATCTATGTTTACAAAGCTTACACATTTACACGTATCGCTAGATTACATACACATTAAATACCCATGAACTCATCATTTCGTACAAAATCATAGACATGCTATTTAATGTAAACTTATGTCAGTGAAATATAAAAGCGTGCCCTAATCATTAGTCTCTGTAGCTATGTGCGGTTAGCACGAATAGACATCGAGTTTCCTTTTATATAAATTAATAAATCGATGGTAAAATAAAGTACAGGATCACGAGTTAAATGCTGAGGCTTGCACCTGTAAATTTCTTATTTATCACGAGTTTATTCGGTACATGAAAACATAACCTTGTTATACCGAAAGGCCTATGCCAGTGGAACGTATTTAGGCTGGAATAATATTTTTAACAAATTAAAAACTAATCGAAACCTTCCGAATTTTACAATAAGTCGCAGGGTGGGATATGGTCTGCTTAGTCGCGCTAGCATGGACACAAATACAAATCCAAGTGTTCTACTGAAAACCGTAACGCTAAGCGCTTTCGGTCTCTGTTCTTAGCGGTATTAGAGACGTCGTCAGCGACGGCATAGAATAGTTTTACGTACAGAAAGTCCACTCCCAAATATGTTTAGGCGTTAAAATATTGCTGTTTCTTTCTACCGTTACTTGGTTCCCGTAGATCTTTGACAACTGTAACTTAAGGGCATACGCTAGCTGATGCGGACACCCGCTGCGTGAGAACTCCTAACCACGCCTAACTTAGCGCTACCAGTATTATGAATGTCCGTGAGCGTGTGCACGCCGACCGCCGCGCGGATTAAAATCCGTCGCACACGCCCGGGCCAGTTAGCTGCGTTTATACAATTTCTTATTAGACGGGTAATCCGCTCAGCTAGCGTAGGCCCGGAATGGACTTCCCCCAGCTATGCCTACTGTTTAAACACAGGGTTCGACGTAGTTCCCCGGGAAGAGCCCCGTGACGCCATCCATAACGCCCTCCCACCAGCCGTCGTCGTTTTTCTTCAGCACGTATATGACGGCGCTCTCTTGGAAGGAGAGCTCGTCTTCTTTGTCGGCGTAGTAGTCGTAGATCGCCACCACTGGAGACAAATTAAATATTAAATACAATACAAAGAAAAAATATATTGGCCCGGCCCTCCAAATTCATTCGTAAAATCAGATAACATTGAATTTTTGCGGGTGGTAGCACTGTGCAGGTTCCGTCAGAAACTACCACCATGTTATCCGCTAATCCTGCCGTAAAACAGCAGCGCTTGCAATGTTAGGCTACCGGTGCAAAGAGAGTAACTCATTTCCTAGTGTGCCTTGCTCGTGGTTTTGCAAATATAACAATTTAATTGAAAATAAATATACCTTTTTCAATATAGTTTTTCGGCACCCATCCTGGCAAATCTTCTTCATCAGGCACAATGGCTGGCACAGCGCTGGTGTACTGCGAACCCATCTTATTCTGAAAATTGTAATGTATTGTTTCTACATTCTGTCAAATCCTAATAATTGATAATCCAGACAATAAGATAACCTGGGTTTGAGTAAAAGCGGCAAAAGTATACTCAGCGGTAAAATCATCCGTGTACTGTATTTTTAATCACATTTCCCAACGTAAGTATTTAAAAAAGGAAGGCAGTCGAATAATTTCGAGGCTGAATATACTAAGGTTCTATAGATTTCGGTGTCGTTATTTAGTGCGTTATGATGATTTTTAGTGGGTATATACGTCGCGTTGCGCCGCGCCATCTACCCGCATGTTTTAGCAAAGTATTAAAAGCAGTCTATGTCCAACTACGGTGTGTTTCACTCCTATTTCCCGACATACTAATTGACGGCGATGGCTGGGACTTTCGGTCTTATTTCCGGATTTAACCACGAAGTGCAAGATTGGAGTACCTACAAGAACAGGCTATCTCAGTGGTTTATAGCCAATGATCTTTATGATACGTCGGACAAAGCGGAGGTGAAACGCCGCGCGATATTGCTAAGCGCACTAGCCGAGTCGACCTACCGGCTAGCGAGCAATTTAGCGTTACCGTCCAAGTTGGAAGAAAAAAGCTATTCGGATGTGGTGAAGATATTGGATAGCCACTTCATACCGCAACGCTGTGGATACGTGGAGCGATTCCATTTTTATTCGGCCACCCAGCAAGTCGGCGAGGGTTGCGCGCAGTGGGCTGCGCGTTTGAAAGGCCTCGCTGCACATTGTCAATTCAAAAATATGGAAGACACTATTCTGGATAGATTTCTGATGGGTATGACGCCCGGGCCAGAACGCGAGAAGTTGTTCGCGCAGAAAGTGGATGAGCTGACGCTGTCCAAGGCCATAGAACTGGCCGACAGCATCAGGTGCGCGCGCGCCGGCGCGGCCGCCGGGCTGCCGGAGGCCGGCGGGCTGTTCCAAATGGACAAGCCATCAGCGTCGACCCAGAGCTCCGCGTCTAGTGAAAAGTGTTCGGTGTGTGGTAGATTCAAGCATAGTGCCGCTAAATGCCGTTATAGGTTTTTTAAGTGTAAAAAGTGTCATGTTAAAGGGCACTTAAGTGTCATGTGCAAAAATGTTAAGTTTATCGAGACGAGGGCGGTGAGCGATGACGATGACGGTAAGTTTTTTAATATTCGTTCGAAAAATGGTGCACCAATGGTCGAAAATGTATTGTTAAATAATATTTCTATACGATTTGAAATTGACAGTGGATCATCAGTGACGGTGATTTCCGAAGAAACCTATCATAAATATTTTAGCAACGTGCCATTGTCACCACCAAAGAAAAAATTAGTCGGTTATACCGGCGGCTCAATAAATAGTTCGGGCGTAGTCAATTTACCGTTAAGTTACGAGGGCCGCGAAGAAAACATGGATGTTTACGTTATTAAGGACGGCGGGCCCCCGCTCCTAGGCCGCGATTTCATTTTTAAATTCGGTCTTGAGTTGGCTCCGATCAATTTTTGCAATGACAAAGACATATCTCAAATGTTAATGACAAGGTATAAAAATATTTTCGTTGATAGTCTAGGATGTTTTAACAAATATAAAATACAATTAAAACTAAAAGATAACGCGAAGCCAGTTTTTTTTAAAGCCCGTCCAATTGCATTTGCACTTAAAGAGAAGGTCAATAAAGAAATTGATAGATTAGTAGGGTTAGGTATTCTGGAACCGGTTGAGCATTCGAATTTCGCTTCGCCTATTGTGCCGGTGTTGAAGCGGGACGGCTCGGTGCGCATATGTGCGGACTACTCGCGGACTATAAACAAACAACTAGTCGCGGAGTCATACCCGCTCCCCACCGTAGATGAATTATTTGCTAAACTGCACGGAGGTGTACAGTTTTCAAAATTAGACATGTCTATGGCGTACAATCAGT
>BHDV01010478.1:348025-387488 GCA_005406045.1 Adoxophyes honmai
TTCATTTTTAGACTGCGTATTTCAACAAAAAGACATGTCAAGATTGTTTATATTGTTTTAACTACCTAAACCGATAAGGTATAGATCTATCTCTCTTGTACATCTCTTGAACATAAAATTACACAAAAAAACAAAAATGACTCATGACATGACTGTGTTAAATGATTCTATCTGCCCCCATCTATGAATGTTTTATATAATAAACTAAATTTTAGCCGACAACTTGATATTTTTAGTTTAATTTTATAAACCTATTTTAGAATAAATGTTCTCAACAAACAAATAACATTTTCATTACAATACAGTATCCAATAAATATTCTGCTCCAAACTCCTAGGACTACATTTTGGACAAAGAAAATACATTTGCTAGATTTTGACAAATTTAGATTGAGCTTAGGTTTTATCTCAATCAGTCCTACAATCTAAAGAAAGGTTTTAAGCTATAAACAAATTAATAAGTAATTAAATAGTTGTCATCAATTCAATGCATTCAATAATGTGTCAGAGTAACAATTTGTTACAGTCTGCAAAATAAAAACAATGAGATCATTTCAGGCACACATTATGATTCACATAAAAGCCTAGTTGGCTACACATTGACTATGTAACTAAATCAGAGTTGATACATTAAATAATGATATGGTAAAATTGTGATAAAAAAACATTTGTGTCACCAAGAGAAAGTTTTGAGGTCAAATTTACTACATAACCTCAAGAACTTTGTAAATTGTAAACAAGCATTATATAATCTTAAAACTAGAGTAAATAAGTAGGTAATTAGACCATGTATAATATCAAAATCCAATTCAAACAAGTAGGAAGCAGGCAGCTGGCTTAATTGGAGTCTCATGACAAAAAAACAAAACACACTTGTTTAATGTTTACATTCTAAGTGTACCTACTTGTGAAGATTTTAAAATGTTTATTTTACTATGCTACTTGCTAGGTGACTCACCAGGGTCTAGCTAGATAGACACCAAGCAAACCAAATACTAATGTGGATATAACCTAAGTGATATTTGCTACCAAGTACCAAGTACACTTAATAAGTTTTCAATGAAGATTCCATTTTACATATAAACATACAATCACACGTGTGTTTTCAAATTAATTAAATGCCAATTAACACATGAATTTAACAATTCATGTGTAACCCTTTCAAAGGTAACCCTTTTTAACCTTTTTATAACGTCCATAGAAGAAATGCACTTATCCGACAATACACACACAATTTAACAGATCCATTAACTTTTTTGTACAAACCTGTGTAATCAATGCTCTTCCTCACATACTTGATTGGTTTTTCTGGGTTGGCCGGAGCAATGATCTTATACTGTCTGTTAGTAACCTTGTTGGCAGTCAGCACTCCAATCTCTCTCCGTGCCACCTTCTCCTTATGAATAGCCACCGTTTGGGCGATGTGATTCATTTGTCCCTCCATTTCTGCCAACTGCATTGTTTGGAGCTCCAATAATTGAAGGAAATTGTATGCCAGTGTATTAATCTGATAAGCAACGCTAGCCAAAGACTGAGTCGTATAGTTCTTCGTACTTTCCAACGCCAACCGCTTGTTTTCAGACTGGAAATAATTCGCTTCGCAGTATTCGGCTACTCGTTCCAAATTGGTGTGACTGTCGGTCAAATGGTTCCGACCCTCGGGGATCTCCGTTTGAAGCAATGCTGCTAACTCCGCCATGGTGCTGATAAAAAATAAAACCGACTGAGTCTCAAATATCAACTCGCTGACAATCCACTTCCCCACAAAGTAGGCGTTGGCTTTGATGCCCTGATTAATGTTATTAAACTTACCAGTGGTGAACTTTACACTGTTATCAAACGACCACAAGGTTTATACGAGTTATGAGGCGTGCATTAATACAAGCAGACCATCAAAACATGTAAATTATATTTATTTTTTATCATTAGAGCTACGCGGTGAAGACCAGGCACTAATCTGACACTTGTGACAGACTGACAGAAAACTAAACGAAACGAAGCGCACCGCACAGATTACCAAAAACATGCGATAATGTCAGTGACTGACAGAGCACAGCGTTTCGTTTTGTCCAGATAAAAGCGATGCGCGAATTTACTCTCTAAAATCGTCCCATGTGATGCCGAAATCCTCCGAAATCCGAATATTGTTTAAATAAACATTATAGGTAGATAAAAGTGGTCAGTAATAAAATAAAGTTGGCAAGATTTTCGATGGTGGGGATAAGTCCGCGCATCGCTTTTGTTGCTAATATTCCTAATTTTAACCAGTGTGGTGTCGAGTTTAGAATAACACCCCTCCAATTCTCCCATGGATGTCGTACAGAGATTTATAAGTTTGGGTAAACTTTAAGCGATGCGCTAGCAAGTTGTCAAGATGTATAGATGTACTTACCTAAGTTAAACTAGTTTTAAACTTTTGTGTTAGAAGTTGCATAGCTAGGAAACGAAAATAGTAGTTTTGTCCATGTAGCGTTTTGTCCTCTGTTTACCCTTTTTCAGAATACAGGCATGACGTATGTTTGTACTTCTCAAAAACTTTATATTTGTAGGTATTTGGGTAACAGACAATTTGATAGTGTAATAAAACGAAAACACTCATCGAATTTAGCTCGACACGTTTCGGGTCAACTTAAAGACCTGAGTTTGACCATTTTATTACTAACTGAGCGAGATTCACGGTAGTTATGTTTAAAACAAGGTAATAAAAACATCATTTCTTTATGTTTCCTCACCTACATTGGTATTGCATAGTTCGGATTTAGAATTGGGTAGATGACTAAATAATATTACTGAATAGTTGTACAAAATTATTATTCTTTGAGGTTACAACCTTAGCTAAGGTGAATACCAATGGTAAGGATACAAATGGGTATTTGTCGATAGAATGCCTCTCCACATAAAGGAAGGTCTTTACGTGCCTTTACCTTGAAATGTTCGTGACAGTAGCTAGAATTCTGTTGCATTCAGGATAACTTTGGACATGAAACTACCGTGCGTGTGACAGTCATAAAAAAGAGGATAACTCGCATCATAAATCGAGATTAGCTCGACATGTTTCGGGCTAGCCCTTTGTCTAGCTAGCTGCTGCGGTGGCTACTGCGAACAAAGCGGTAGCGCGCAGTGTCTGGCAGCAGCCTCTGCGGCTCCTAGATGAAGGGCTAGGGACTGATTTTCTTGCATCATGTTGAACTAAACTCGAAGGCGTGAGTTATTCGTATTTTATATCACTCAGGATAACATGCAACTGTCCAAAGTAATAAATCGTGTTGTTTTTAACTGTATTTATTACAAGAGGCTTGTTGAAAAATGTTATATAATGAAGGTAGAAAATAATTATGTTTAAAACATAATAAAATACAAACTGGTTCTTATCACTTGGAATTTCATTGTCGCTGGAAGAGACACAACTAACTATTCAATCCTTTCATACATGTTTCCTTTTATTTAATAGGTGCTACATGATTACACGATTTTACAATTCATTTTTAATTATTCTAATATCTAATTTTTAAACAAAAAAACCGACTTCAAAAATAACAAGTGATGAAGCCTTATTATTTTCCTTGTAGTCACATCTTAATAAAACACCAATGAGTTGATGTCCTAAAATTTTAAGTCAGAGTTTGATGTGTGAAACTTTAGTGATTTTCATTCATATTTACCATTAAGAGGGACTTTATCAAGTTAATTTTATGATTAAGCCCCATTTAATGGTAAATATTAAGCCTGAATGTTCAAAAGTAGCCAAAAATATATCAATTATTTCATCATTCATCATACATAAATTACATAATGCACAGAATAATCAATTACTATCCAACAACTTGATTCATGACCCACTGTAGAACTCATCTACAGTAAACATCATAGTGACATTGCATTGCTGTACAAAGAAAATGTTTATTGCTTTTATTATGACAGTGCTCTACAGCAGGTCAGAAATCAATTGATTCAAGGGTACCTTATTTGTCTGAAGTCGGTTAATAAGAGGTTATATCTACAGTTTCAATGTATCTAAGAATAAACATCTTTTAAAATTAATATAAAATTCACACAGCTAATAACAAAAATTTATCAGAGAAAATGCTTTAACTAAGCAAATCTTTTGTGTGACTGTTAAGTTCATAATATAACCTGATCAATGCAGGTAAGGTATATATTGCTACAATAATAATAGATGCTGGGTGTAATTTGTAAACACAGAATAGGTAGCCAGCCCATTATTATTACCTATAAATCTTTTTTTTACAGCAGAGTGTAGCAAGTAAAATACAAGAAAGCAGTCCTGAATGGAAAACATGTCTAAGAAAATTATCTACTCAAATATAAAAAACAAATTTTACAAAAAAAACTGCATTAAGGATTACAAAACCAATGTGCATGCAAATTTCGTTTGTTAACATATTTTTAATACTTCTGTTGCAAAAGCTGAATGTCATTGCATAGGTTAAATTTCATGCTGTGAGTAATATGTCCCAGTTTATTTCATTATTATACACTTCTTGATCCAGCCACAACTCATAGTTGTCTTTAAAGTCCTCATCCAGCTCTATGGTGGATTCCAACACACTATTTATATCTGTATCAACAGGTGTGAGATCCATTTCGATTTCTCCCCCACTGCCATATCTTCTTTGATTGAAGCGGTCAACACTGACTCGCAGGGCACATTCCTCATCTTGAAAGTCCCATGGGCGAACATCAACATCGTTACCAAATGCCCAGTCATCATTCAAGCGATGTCTCACTTTGGAATAAATGGCACTGATAGTCTTCATATTTGTTTTTCTCCATTGCCTCCCCAAGTACTTAGTCTGCATCTTTAGCAGCTTCAGTACATAAAATTGCATCAGCGCATGCCTCACCTTGAGTGTGCGTTTTAATATGGGTGCACTTTTGAAAACAACCAGCATCATGATTCTTGCATTTTTCCATTTGGTCAACTTGTTCAGGATTCTTAACAGATTGATACATGAGAATACATTTCTCCAAGAATATGGAACAGATGAATCGCCAATGTCCAAGCATTCCTTTGTCAATTCTGGCTGCTCCCCAATAACACAGGCAGGAAAGTCAAATATAGGTATGGAATTCTTGGCCCCAACATATGACAAAATATTCTGGTTAAAGAATTTCAATACTAGTGGCATGCAGTTTGCATAGACTAGATGTTGTGACATAAATTCAAATTGATATATGTGATTTAACTTAAAATGTTTAAGCAGAAGAAGCAATATTGCCGTAATTGCTTTCACAATAATTTCTTTGTGTCTGTTGACATCAATGCCCAGCTTTAGAGATTGTAGGACAGTCATGGGCATCTCTTCAGGTAGAAGATCTGACATGATGTTGAATGTGTAAGCTTTGGCTGTAGATGTTGGAGCAGCTGCTAAGAGAATTTTTAAAAGAGCAATCATATATTGGGGTAGATTAGGTAACATGGCTCTGTACAATATCTCAGTTTCCGTCTCCTCAACATCTTTTTCACCTTTTGTGAGAGGACTGCGAGCAATTTCAATCTCTCTTTCTATCTGCAGCTCAGATAGACTTGTGTACATGTGCTTTCTTAGTATATCTATTCCTTCATGGATGGGTTGTGGGAGGCCATCAATGGTCTGTCTGTCTCCTGGAAGAGAGTATCCCACAAATTTGATCCGAACATTGTCCAAAAACATATCTATGTCTTTCTGTCGAACTTTGGACTGCCAGGGCAAACTTCTAGGCAATGGAGGTGGTGGTGGGGGACTCTCAAACTGTTTTAAGTACATGTAATAGGGACAGTTCTGATTCTGATTTTGATTTTGTGTGTTATCATTAGGCATAGTCTGAAATTCCATAGAATAATCCTCTGACCCATTACCAGTTTCTTCTTTGTCTACAAATATTTGTTCATCGGATTCATCCAGAGAGGTTTGTTTCATAAAAGTTTGCCTTCTTAGAGCTCTTTCATTTATTTTTCTAGGATTTTGATTTTCCAGCATATCTGCAGCACTTGGTGGAGGGGAGCTGGCACGCATCTGTTTGATTATTTCCAGGGCATCTTCTGTAATAGGCTCTAATCCATGCTTTTCTCTGAGTCTAGCTTTTCTCTCTTTCAGCTCCTTTGTCCCTCCTAAATACACCAATAAAATTTTCCATAGCAAAAGCAAAACTTTCTTCATTGGGAAATGTGGAGTTGTGCCTGCACAGAGATGTGTCACCATACTTAACAGTTTAACCGGCAGCAGTTCATCACCAAACGGTGATCCTAACTCTTCCTTGAAGTGTTTAACTAAATATGCATATTCTGATTCAGGGTTATCTTTCTCTGTTCTCATGTATTCTGTAATCAAATACAGAACAGATAAAATGACTCTTAAATTGATAGAATCGGCTAGTGACTCTGCAAGTTTCCTTGAAGCTATAGCAGAACTACTCTTCACTATTTCTAGGTTTAGTAATTCGACGAAGGCGACAAAGACTCCCATGTCGTATAAGGTCATCACGTTGATTCGCGCCCAGTGCGCCTGCTCCGCGTCAGACTGCATCTCGGCCCAACAGCCCTGCGCTAGGTACAGGATGCAGCGAGTCGCCCGCATACGTATCTCATTCACTGCAACGTCCAAATGTTCCAATAGCTTCATTATCACCGTCCTTTGTTGTTTATTAGACAACCTCTGCCAACTGGGCGGAAGATTGAACTCTTCCATAATATCTTCAAATGCCTTGACATTTTGTTGAAATTCTGGATGTTCTGTGTAGCTGTAAAGTTCTGCTATTTCATTGGCTTGAGAGTCGCAATCGTCGTATATGAAATCCAACTCAGGACTCTCCATATCGTTGACACAGTCTCCTTCTTCCATGGGTCTACGAACGTCTGGCATTTTGGTACCACCACGACGCCCGTTGCCATTTGTGCCCATCATATGGAATGCCAGAGCAACGAACGAATCGTTCTTTATTTACATTTCTCACTTATAACTACGTTTTTGTTGTTAATCTTCATATGATCAGGAATCTCGATTGATTGATTACCAATTTCACTTCAGTCCTACTTCTATACAAGTATACAGGCACACAGCACAGACTAAGTAAGACTGTGACGTGAGACTAAAAATAAAGAAAATATTTTGACAGATAACAGAATGACATTATTGCGTCGTTTGCGAATATTGTCTATGGTCTAAAAACTCACATTGTATCATTATGTTGGCCTTTATGCGATTTGATAAAAATTAATTTATTATTTAACGATATCAATAAATGCCGTGTGGTGTCGGGATAGAATAACACCTCTCCATTCCTTACAGAGATGTCATAATCATAAGAAGCGACTAAGAAAATAGGTTTAGGTATGCTTTAGGCGACAGGATAGGAGCCTGTCACTATTATACCTCTTCCATCTTTGCAAATCTAAAACTATGCTAAAAGTGGCTGCGAAGCGTGGTATAGTCATAATAATGGTTTTGTCTAAGTCACGTTTAGTGTGCTCTGCCCATTTGGGAACACAGGCGTGTATGTAGGTTCCACTTTTTTTATACGTATAAGTTCTGCTACTCGACGCTTGGTGGCGCTTGGGTACTATTCTAAGAAAATGTTGTTTACTTCTGCCTCTTTAGGTGTTTTAAAGGGAGACTTTCTGTTTTTAGAAAAGTAAAACACGTTTTTTGTTATTATTTTTAAATCACGATACGTAAAAAAATAAAAAATTAGTGCATAAGTGAAGAAGTGAAAAATATTGTTTGAACCTCGAGACTAAAAGCCGACCTAAAATTATCTCGGCTTAATAAACTCCTTCACTGTTGGCCTTATGTAGTCCCTCGTTGTAAAATATGCTGAAGTTCAGTAGTGACATCTATCCAGAACTCCAAAGAGATAAGTTTTGCAATGAGCTAATTAATGAGAGAGGTGTTTGTGAGTACGCACAACAGCGGGCGTTACTCCAACTCCCTTGTACTCTGAGTTAGAAAGGCGCGAAGTTGGCACTTTTCAACCCTCGCGTTATTGTATTGTTTCCAAAAACCATAACACAAGTAAATATAATACAAACGGAAAATAATATCGTATCTACTATGATAGAAATGGGAATTGAGGGGTTATTAACAAACATTTTCTTGGTTAAGTAACAGCAAATTCATTAAAATTTGTATGTATGTATGTATGTGACTCTTTATTGTACAAATAATCATAACAAAATAACAGACAAAACAGAGCATAAGTACAAAGGCGAACATATCCCAAAAGGGATCTCTTCTCTTCCTGCTAACCTTCAAGCGATCGACAAAACATGTGAGATTAGAGTAGGTAGACACACAAAGAAAATAAATTAAAATTAAAATTTGCATGTACATATATTTTTTTGACAAAAGTAGGCATGCTCAAGAGGTCTATAGGTACGTAAAACATCCCCGAAGATATTTATGTCATGTCTAATATACATATAACTGGTAACTGGTATCTCTGTGGGTTCACTTGCCAGCCGGCTTGGCACGGCAAGGCGCGAGTAGATGTGTACCAGATGAACTATGCCTGTCACGGTATATCTAAAGATGTCAAAAAATGACAGATAGTCTACCCAGCGTGGGTCGTCTCGCGTGTGTTGTTGTAACATCGAACCAATTGATTCCTGACCCATTATAGAACCTATTCACAGTAAACGTCATACTGACATTGCATTACTCGACAGGCGAAGTCTTAATGACGTTTACTGTGACAACGTTCTGGGATGGGTCAAGAATCAGTTGGTTCGATAGTACCAAGTCTGCAGGTGCGCGGGGTGACAGCATCGCATTTGTAATACAACAATAGATCTTCCCACACCACTTAAGGGATGGGGGAAAGGGAACATTATCAAACTTATCTATTGGACTATTAAATAGAATGTCAGTGGTTTGGAATAGGGATAATGCGGATGCATATTTTTTGACAACCGTGAATATGAATGCGAAGGCGGACATTGCTCACAATACAATCACGCCTGTATTCCCAAATGGGGTAGGCAGAGCACACGAAACGTTACATAGACCAGCCATGCCCATTCAACGTTCCGTGGCCACTTTCAGCATAATAACTGGTTTAATAAACAGGCCGATGTAAGGATTGATATTTTAAGAAATCATGAAATCGTAATTTTTTGTCCTTTCTTCGGTTCCATACATCTAAACCTGTGTGGTGTCTTGTAAGAATAACACCTCTCCATTTCTTCCGTGGATGTCGTAGGAGATGGTCGTTATTATACCTGCCAACTCAAAACCTAAAAAATATCATAGAAGTGAACACAAAAGTGAAATAATACTTAGTCATCGTTTTGTTAATGTAGCGTTTATGGGTTTAGTAATGTCAGGTTGCTAGCCTGTCGCCTAAAATATACCTACCTTAATCCTTTATGTTCTTGCTTTTGAAAGTATGTAGCTACTTTAGTAGTCATTACTATGACTATGACCAAGCAAGTTCTTCAGTTGCATTTCAATTTTCAACGTCACATCATCACTAGGTAATTTAGAACAGTATACCTACTGAGTTAAGCGCACTCTTAAAACAGTTAGACCTTTTACCCAGACGCATGTGTACCATCAGCCACAGACATGACACTGCATCTCTAGATTTGAAAAACTAACCCATACAATTGCGAGGTAAGGTACAAATTCCACCATAATGTGTACAGTTAAGTGTGTTGCAGTTTATACGTGTTCACTCTTGCATTGCGGACGAATTTTCCACTCCACGCCCCGAATAATATCTTCAACAGCTTCCATATTTGTGACACTCTTGTATTTTCTCTCACACAGTCAACATTACGATAAAATTGACGATTGTCGAAATGTTCAAACTCGCCAGTCTTTTGTTTCTACGTTTAGTCTACTCCCTTGAGAGTGATTTGAACATCAACGATTTTCTACGTACGGATCTGATGCCCACTTATTTTATGGTTGAGCAGGCGGAAAGGAATTCTAGTGTGGGGAACATCGCCGGGTCTGTGAATGGATCCATTGATGCTGCACTATCTACTCTGGATTATCACAGGTGAGAGGTGTTTAGAAGAGTCGCATTAGGTAAGTGATTTATTGTACCATTCCTTTTAATTGTAAACATACTTATATCATTTATATTACAAAACAATGACATCACTTAAAAATCAACGATCTTCATCGTTTTTTGTACCTCTAGGAAAATTGTTTTTTTTTTACATGATAGTCTTTGTAACGTTCCTTTTGCTCTGCCTACCTTATTTGGGAATACAGGCGTGAAGTATGAATGGACTTTAATCTGACACAACACGGAAGTCCTACAGTCAATCTATCTTTAACATTTTTTAAATATTCACTACGATAATTAGAGATTTTATTTGACGCTAAATTTGGAGACTTTTTTCTTTAAACTTACCTCGGAATTGGAACCCGAAATATTTTTAAAACATTGTCTATTAAAAGTCTTTTAACGAAATCCATATTTTAATTCCATCCGATCCAGAAAAATGATGAACGAATACCGCTGCCGCAATTTCCTTGCCGAGCAGATACTGGAGGAGATGGGCAAGCCCACGCTTCAGAACCGTCTAGGGGTGGCGGTCAGCGCAGGCCCCGGGCTCACGCGGCGCTCCCAGGACCCGCGCGCCAATGGGTTGTTCGACGTCGGCTCTGCCAACTACCAGGACTGGCTGGCTAAGTATGAACTGCTACTTCAAAGATCTTTGCTACATACATAATACATAAACCATAGGCAAAACACCACATCACGCTTTATAGACAAATCTGTGACCATTTTACGCTACGTACCTAGCTGCTTTAGCACAGTCGGTTGCTGGCCTGTCATTGAAAACATACTCGTACCTACAAAAACCTATATCTTTAGTCACCTCTCGCGACATCCTAAGATGAAGTGGTGAGATGCAATTCTTAACCCGACAGCACTCTTTTAAAATCACCTCATAATGTAATTTGTGTGGCGTTGGTTTTACAATAACACCTTTCCATTTTGCCGTGGGTATCGCAGGAAGCGGCTAAGGCAATAGCGATAGGTTTAGGTATGTTTTAGGCGACAGGCTAGCAACCTGTCACTGTTGTACTTCTTTCATCCAGTGCCGTAACTAGGGCGGTGCCAGGGCACAGTGTGATAAAAACCCTCATTTTGTTTCATGCCCATGTTTTTCAAAATTACTATAGTTCTCATCATTACAAACGTTAGACTGAAACTCCCACGTCGATACGACTTCTACTTTTTTTGGAAATTGATGTCGAAATTTGCTTATACCCAGGTCACGAAATGTGAAAATATATTTTTTGCTCCGAAACTGTACTTTCTATTAAAGTTTCGATTAGAACTTTAGAACCCTCAAATGTGCGTGTAACGTTCTACTTTTGTGTAAGTATTCACAAGTTTGCCGTTAATAGTTATCGAGATTTTAATATGTTTCTCTGTTATCGAAATTATTTTTTATTTTCCGTTTAACGCCGTATTAGCAAAAGATATTTATCCATAAGAAAGTTTGTACATACCTCTATGTACAGTATTTATTTCACGAGCTAATTCCGCGTTATTAACAAAATAACTTTTTCATCAGGGTTGTCACTTCATATATCCGGACGCCTGTTATATTAATATCCAGGTAAAGTTATAAATTTACATGAAACCGCAATCGTCGTCGTTCTTCAAAACTAGAATTTTCACTGGGTTGTGCAAAAAAACACTTTGAATGAGAAGACTATTTAACATCATTTTTGCCATTTATTATGACGAATATACTAAAGTTGTAACTTGAAAAAGCCTAAATTTTTTACTTTTAATTCCAACTAAAAATTAAAATTCACTTCTATTTTAGTAGCCTAATGTTAATGTTATTGTATTGTCTAATGTTATAGACTTTTTGTCTTGGTATTTTTGAATGAAGTATAGTTATTAACAATCAATGTCACTGTTATGACATGTATTACTTTTATATGTAAAACTACCCAGCTTATCTTTAGCGAGTAACCTCGTTTCATTAGGTTACATCAGTCAACAACATTTTTGAGCACGGGTTATAGATCATTTATTTTTATTACTTTGGTACTTAGAAATAAGAAAAATAACAAAAAAATGTTCTGTATTTGCTTTTACGAGTACAAATGGTAAAAAAAAATCATTGAAAATACTTGAAAAATACATAGAGATCATTTATTAAATGATACCGAACATCAAATTATGATTTCTTTTTTAGAAAAAAAGTTTTAAAATAGAGTTAAAAACAATTAAAAGTTAATATTTTTTCCTATTCCTATTATGTTCAGTAGAATTTTCTCATATTAACCCTCAAATATAGTCTCCTTTCATGCTTTCAGTATGTAGTGACCCTAGCGCCACCTATTGTCAAGTAGTAGGACTTCTTTCACGAACTCCATCAACTGTCAAAGTGTTCTACATCGCGCTAACGAAGTTTAGAAAATATTTTGCATAAATACAACTTCAAATTTTCTCTTTTTGGACTTTGGTCTTTAGGTATAACATCTGCCTGGAGAGAAATCTCTCTATTGGAGTCTTTTCCACAAGTACTCATATACTGGCCTTTGGAACGTATCTCAAATGCCATTATATCTTGATGGAAACGTTCCCCTTGTTCTTCCGAATAAACTCCGATATTATTTTTAAATTTATCCAAACAAGAAAGTACCATAATATGCATATTTAGACACATTGTACATCCGATGTTGGAAAAATTCATGATCATGACATTCATCACCTCCTCATAATTATCGTCTCTAAAGAAACCATGAACTGCCTTAAAATTATGCCAGGATTTATTCTCTTCTTTGCTAAGCAACTCTTAAAAAATATCACAACGCATAAGTTTTTGAGAATAAAAATATTTGAGAGCCTAGAAAGATTCCACTTTAATTTTCGCATCTGAGAGTGCACAAAAGCCATTTTGCGCAAGTCAATAAAGCTAATTAAGATATGAAACACGTTATTTCTGTAATATTTAGACACGTACTGTCGTAAACAACGAGCGACACTACTACACGCCCTCTTCTTTTTGTTTTTGCAACCGTTAGAGCGCAAAGACTGACATTTATTGAGTACGAAAAGAAAAAAAATCAAATTGCTCTAATTTAAAAAAAAACAAATATTTTGGATTTGTTTTTACTTTTTTTCTATATATGTGCATATATAATCAGAATATACTAAGTAAAACCCATGCTCAAAAAAAATATTTTTTTTGTTGACCGGTGTTATCAACTTAAAAAGATCTAATATTATTTAATGATCATAAATTCAAACTTAAAGATGGAACCTATTTAATACTTTGTACCTAAATGTAAGTCTTGCTAATAGAACATTGTGTTCCTTTATTTTTTCTCATGATTGATTATGAATTATTGAAATTTTAGTATGTCGTATCGACGTGGGAGTTTCAGTCTAACGTTTGTAATGATGAGAACTATAGTAATTTTGAAAAACATGGGCATGAAACAAAATGAGGGTTTTTATCACACTGTGCAGGGGTGCCCAGGCACAGGGCGCAGACCCTGGAGAGGTGCAAAAATTACCAGACCAGTATCTTCAAGGGCACAGTTCTGCAAGCTCGCACCGGCCGCATAAAAGGCCGATTATGACACTGCTCTCATTTAGGTTCCAACCTAAAATTAAGCATGTTGTGATTGAAAGGTGAACTGGTTATGGTTTGTAGCGCTTTGTGTCCTTTGCCAACCCCGTTTGAGAATACAGCCGTAATGTATCTATGTGTCATATCAGGGTGGCAGCCCTTAACGACGTGTACCGTCACTACAATGCAGCTGCAGGCTCCGTGGGTACTGGCGTCGCTCCTGCTCCCAATTCTTCAGTCAACTTGCAGACCAGAGAGGGCTACGAGTTCTATGAGGGTGGCGATGTAACCGCATACTCCGAGCCTGAACCGCCGATCCATGACGTCTCCAAATATAGTACGAAATATTGTCAAATTATTGAGAACAAACTTAATGCTTAAGAGGATAGGAGTTGCGCCGCTTCTCCATACAAACGTAGTCCCCTGTTTTCTCCGTGAATAATGACATTAGAGCAAAAATTTTATTTACATTATATTTGTATCTGTTGTGGCTATGCCCCCTACGATTTGCTTTCATCGATATTCTAAATAAAAAAAATAAAAAAAAAATAAAAAAATTAGAAAATCGATAAAAGCAAATCGTAACACAGGGTAAAACAGGGGACTACGTTTGTATGGAGAAGGTGGTTTGAAGCGGGGCGACTCCTATCCTCTTAAGAATTACTCTACAGATTACTGCCAAGTGGGGTCCAATTCCAATCCAATAAACTTTAAGTAAAACCAGTAGGATAATAAGCACAGCAACACGCGACAGTCGTTTCGCGCGCAGGATAGACTACCTGTCACTTTCTGACGTCTCTAGTTAGACAGTGTCAGGTATAGTTTGTCTCGAGGGCTACTCTAATCGCGCCCTGTCGTGCTAAGCCGGAAGGTTGACCTAGAACTAGAAGGCTATGAAACTTGTATTTTTGTTAAAAAAAAGTATGGAAAATGCAATTGCTATGGACATCTTCATTTAATTCTTTAATTTCATAGGTCCTAACCCTAACTTAACGATAACTTTATGTTCTCACACTTATTTTGGAGATGATCAGCGCTAATGACATGAACGTAATCATGTGACTCTCATCAAGTTGTACTAGGGTAAAACTTCACAGAATCAATACCAACTCCTCAAGGTACTAGTAACCTCCAGGTCCCCACATTGCAGGCGGCGGGTACGAGTACTCGATGCCCCCTCCCCCTCCGCCGCTGTACCATCCCCCGGCACATCATGAGGAGTACATCCACGTGGAAAAGGACAGCCACGGCCTCGGACTGTCAGAGTTGTTTGACATCTCGCTCACCGGGATCGCGTTTCTGTCCTTTGGGATGTTTGTGCTGCAAGTGCTGATGTGCATCACTATGGTAAGTGCCCTATTTTAAACATAATATTACCGCGGGTCGTGGGTTCAAACCCCGGGCTCGCACCTCTGAATTTTTCGGAATTTATGTGCGATATCAAATCGCGATATTTGATATTTATCACGAGCTACTCGGTGAAGGAAAACATCGTGAGGAAACCTACACACAGCGACGAAGTAATTCAACGTTGTGTGTGAAGTTCCCAATCCGCACTGGGCCCGCATGGGAACTGTCGCCCAAGCCCTCTCATACTGAAAGGAGGCCTGTGCCCTGCAGAGTGACGTATATAGGCTGATGATGATGATGATGATTACCGCGAGAGTCATTCATAGAGAAATAGAATCTTTGTTCACTTGTTTTTAATTTAGATTAAGAATTTTCTCCGACGCTTAAGCGCATTTCAGGGCTTTGCTGAAAACCACGTTGCTGCACCTTACCTAGCCCATTTTTCAGTTCTCTTGAGTCACCATGATACATATAGATACCGTATTAGTTTTAAGATTTTTCGTAATTTTGTGATGGTATGGAGCCCTTAAGAGCGTGCAAACAAAATTCGGTGATTTTGATGTTTTTCAAATGCTTTAGAAAGCTATAAATCCTTAAGTTTTTAAAGAAAAACTACTGTAACATATAAATAAACTCTTTTTCTAGGGATTAACGGAAAGAAATATTTTATTAGCAACACAGATTTCTTTTACTTAGCCAATTTGTTGAAGGGTTTTCACAAAAATACGCGTCAGAGCTGTCTTTCACTTGAAAATTTTCCATTAAAATTTACCATAAACGATATAAACTTGTTATTATCTGATAGACAATATAGTCTACTGGGGATTAACGGATTAACATGAATCAAATTATTGGTTTTTATTATTCAAATATCATTTTACATAATTTGAAAGTTGAACCATTACTTTATTTTTTTTCTCATTGATTTTAATGTAATTACAAATAAAACAATTTTATTGTAAATTTACAGAATATGTTTAGTCTAACCATATTTTTTTCATGGCTAAATATGAGTTAATTTACATTTCACGATTTTTTAAACATTGGTCCAAAACCACTAAGGTCAGGTGGGGGAAGAGAAACGCAGAGATAAGAGGGCTCTACAGACCATAATCACTCATAACTCGACGAGTTATGGTCTGTGGTGCCTCTTACCCCTGCCCTGCCCCTGAATTTCTCTTCCCCCACCTGATCTTATATTACGTACGTAAAAAATGTGTGCGCCCTCTTAAAATAAACATTTGTCCTTCTTTCTACATACCTAAATAAAACGAATACAACGTCTTTATAGCACTCTCATCCACTCACCTTCCTATGTGAAGTGTGTGGTGTCGGGATAGAATAACACTCCTCTATTTCTTCCGCGGATGTCGTTAGAGACGACTAAGAGCCCGTTCCCACCATGTCGGGCGTCGGCCCGATTTCAAATCGGGTGTCGTAGCGGCAGTACATTTTATATGAAACTATTCACACACGTTCGACAATCGGATGCGACATAAAATGTCAGGCGTTTAGCGAGCCCACACGCCGATAAAAAACCGTGCCGGGCGCGCTGTTAACATCAAATCGGATGTCAGGCCAACCCCGCTCGCGCCTCACCCCCCGTAACCTTCAAATTAAAATCGGGCCGACACCCGGCCTGTGTGAACACAGTGAACAGAGGCGCCAAGACCCGATTAAAAATCGGGCCGACGCCCGATATGGTGGAAACGGGCTGTAAGGCGTTTAGAGTATACTTTAGGCGACAGGCTAGCAACCTGTCACTAAATATTATACTACCTTTCCATCTGCTTTGAAACCTAAAATTAGGCTAGGAGTGGTGCGAAGCGTGAATTAATCATAATCATGTTTTGCCTGTGTCTGCCTACCCCATTCGGGAATATAAATCTGTTTAGTACCTAAACCGTTTCCTACAGAATCCTCAAGAAACCCAAGTGATGCAGATGGTTGACAACAGCGGTGACACAGTCAACGTAGACGAGGTGTTTCGCTTCAAGCGAGACGCGGAGCGCTCAAGAGTGTCAACTGTCAATACGCTGGCTCGGTACGCACTGATAGCTCTGAAGCCGCGTTCCACCCCCTGCCTGTATCGGGTCCTGTGCCTGGGAAACAAGAAGGCCAGGAATATAGAAGACGGGAACAAGTACTGGCTGCCGATTTGGCAGTAAGTTGAATACTAAAATACATAATTGACTGGCTAAATATAGGAAGTCAAGAGTTACTTGTGGCTTTAGTCATGGGGTCATAGCACGTTTGTGTTACAAATAATATTGAGGCTTTGGGATAAGATTTTCATGAGATGTTTTCCGCGTCAGAAACTACATGACGACTTTATTTTAAACTGATTTATGTGAAGAAGTGTAAAAAAAATATTAAAGTTTCAAGTAAACACTTTCTCACTTAATTAACTTACTTAGATAGCTGGGACTACAGCATCTGCGTTGACGCAGTCAATTTTACTTAGGTAAATTCAGTGTCTTGTATTCAGTATGATACCACTTGTAATTCTTATGCGTGCTTTGTATAAAATGGAATTAGTTTCATATGGTCGTAATATCAAAGCATGACAACATTAATCCGTACATATTGTAAAATATATCACAAAGACGCCGTATTTTGCTATCGCCAAAATTTTTTTTAAAATTAAAGTAAGTAATGTTTTTTCATGTGACTAAAATTATTTCAATGTACCACGACGAAGTCATTCAGTCAGAGTCGCACTGAGTCATTTAATATTTTATGTTTGTTTTCAGCGCAGGAGTGGCGTGGACGCACGGCAAGACTTTGGGCGCGCTGCGGGCGGCGGCGCTGGGGCTGGGCGGCGCAGACTGCGACGGCCTCTACCCGCCCGCCCATTGTGAATAACAATCGGAACACATAAAATAATATTGGTTTATTCTGCTCCCAATATTCAATGTGTCTTTTTGATCTAGAAAAACTATAAGACATTAATTTATCACGGGAAAGGTTCAATCTCATATAAAGGATCAAGCTTACTTTTCTTTCCGGGGTGTTCTCGGAATGTGTACCTGATTGTGTATTCAGAATAACGATGACTATCGAAATCATAAACCTAATTATTATTTCTGTAAAATATTCTTGAAAAAAATCTGATAATCTTTAATGAAAGATTTAAAATAATTGTGTAATAGACAAATCGCATTAAGTAGTAGTAGTAGTATTGAATGAGTTTGTAAAGGCACCTAAATATTATGTCTTACCTTGATTTTGAAATATTGACAAACCAAACAAAAAAACCAAATCACTGCCGCACGGTAAGCACTTGTGATAGACTCGCCCACAAGACTACGGTAAAAACAATCATGGCTGTCAGCGGTGTTGAAAATAATCGTAAGTTTACGTACCTACGAGTAATTACCAAACACCTGCTTACTTACCTGGGAGACGTCATCAAAAGCATGGATGTGAAATTTTGTAAGTAAAACTACAAAAAGTATGAAATAGTTGATGAGTTCTTTAAAAGGCGGTTAATAATAAAACAAAAGCATGTGGTAAGTAGTTCTGATAATTGTTTATTCACTTTTACTACAACTTATTTCAACAAACGGAATGATTACGTCTGTGAGCCTTATGTACCAATTTACATTATTATAACGCTTTAAATATTGTTGCTACGTTGATATCTTTGTTCCTTACATTAATTATCGTAATTTAAATATTCTCTTACCTCGGACAAACCTTCGTAACCCTTACTTTAAGACTTGACTTAGATTTTACACTCTTTTATCATTATGCCTTATCGGAATCATGATACAAGGAAACAATGTATAAGATACTTCGAGATTGTATAATATGACACGAAATAGCAGGGAGAGATTGAATGCTTTCAGATAATAATAGAGGTGTAATAGACAAAAACTTTGGGTATCAAATTCGAAGTCACTGTAATATAGTTATTATTAAAATGTTGCATTCATCAATTTGCCCAAGAGAAAATGGTAGCCATCTTTGTCTTGACATTGGTCAAGCGCGTATAATGATTGCCCACACGTCCCCGTATTTGCTTTAACACCAGTAAATCAGTCAACTGCTATCTAGGTCACGAAATGTGACAAAACTAGCGACTCGATCATTGTGTGCTCTTCGCGCCGCAATTAAAATGGTTAACACGTTGTGAATGTTACGAAAATGGAACGGCTAACTTGTGAATGGCTGGCTCTGTTTATTTGGATGTAATAGCATGTTATAATGCAGTGTTAAGTTTCGTGAGGTTGGCAATAATCAATGAAACGTTAAAATAGTGAACACCTTCTCAACTCGGTATTATACATTCGCACGACGATAATTATTGCACTTTTTTTCAATCAACTTTTAATTTTATTTAACCACGCATTCCAGAGTAATTAAAAACAGGAGGGGTGAATAATAAATATTTAAACTATCGTCAATTTATCTTACTAGAGATAGTAAAATTACATAGGTAACATCATGTGTCATTATCCTTCCATCACCTGTCTTTAGCCAGCGAAACGATCGATGTTCTAACTGAATGTTGGGACCGGCCGTTATGCCTCCTCTACACTACACGCGAAATTGACGAATGTTAGACGAATACGATAGTGTAGAGAGGCATTTCGGCTTACTTCGTTAAACTTTACCTCGCCTCGGGCGACTTTCATTTGCTGTCGGTTCTTACAGCCGAGTCAAAGGGCCTGAATGGGCGTCGTGAAATTGAACGAGTGTGTAGCGTCGCTTCGGACTTTAGCCAATGTTTCCAGAGTAGGTACTTTAACGAGGAATTTCGCGAGTAGTGTAGAGGAAGCATAAGAGTTCAAAATGACACTAGGCTTTCTTAATTTTTTCACTGAGTCTTTGGCCTCAACGAGCCTTCAAATTAAGAATTCGAACGCACCTCTGATACTAGGCAGAATTTCGTTACCATCTTATTTCAGTCTTCAATTTAGGTACATCATTATACTAATTTTCTCTTAATTTAAGGTGGACTAGAGGGTAACGTAACAGGCGTGAAGACGCAACTGAGGGGTGCATACGCATAAGGGTTTAAAAGGGAGTAAGCTTGGGAGGCATGGCCGAAGATTTGTCCAGGAAACAGCCCTTGTCTCTGGGCAATCTTTAGACGAGACGTCAATTGTTTTTTCCATTTCGTCCGACGATTTTGGAACCATGTCTTGATCTGTACTTCTGTGAGGCCGAGGGCTTTGGAGAGCTCCATCCTTTTGGAGACGCTGAGGTATTTGTCGAGTTTGAATTCGGCTTCGAGGCGCTCTAGTTGCTTGGCGCTGTAGGCTTGGCGAGGTTTCCGCTCCGGCCCGGCTCGGCGCGGTCGTCGGTTGTTTTTGTCATCTGGTGAACAAGATGTACTATTAATGCGTGCAAGTATAAGACTTACGTAAATCTAAAGAAGATTTTACATACATACATTACGCCTGTATTCCATAATGGCGCAGGGAGAGCACTCAAAACATAACATTAGAGCAAAAAAAGAGCAGCAAACAAAAGATTAGAACAAGAATATTAAAATATAATTTTTTCCAAGCCGACTACGGTGTTATCTCAAACGAGATTAATAAGATTGATTGGATGCATGAACTTAATAAGTTAAATTCTAATCAAGCTGTTGACCACTTTTATGAATTGATAAGTTTTATTATTGATAATTTCATACCGCTTAAACATAAAAAGAACACAAAATTTCCTAAATGGTTTTCTAATGCATTAATAAGCTCGCTGAAAAGAAAGGCTAAGGTCTGGCACCGCTGGAAGGTATACGGTTCTCTCTCTGACTATCGTGAGTTTGCCTTATTGCGTACGCGCTGCAAGGTTTTAATATCGACATGTTTTACAAGTTATAACGATCACACTGAAGAGGCTTTAAAACATAATATCAAATCGTTTTGGTCTTATGTATCATCTCTTAGAACGAATTCAGCGGGTTATCCCGCAACTATGTGCTATGGAAATCTGACCGCCTCCGAACCCCAGGATATTGCTGGGATGTTTTCCATGTTTTTCAAGTCAGTATTTGAGCCTGGTGAACGGGGAGAAGTGCTGAACGTGGATAATTTCTCTGGGTTGCGGGCACGCGACGATGCTCCAAACCTCTCAAACTTAAACATTAGTAAGCAACATATTTTAAGAAAAATTAATTGTATTGATACTACTAAGGGTGCTGGTCCTGACAAAATTAGTCCTGTTTTTATTAAAAACTGTGCCCGTGCATTGGTCGAACCATTCTATATAATTTTCAACAAATGCCTGAGTGAAGGTGTTTTTCCCGAGCGGTGGAAAATATCTCATGTAACCCCAGTTCATAAGAGTGGTTCAAGAGCTCAAGTCACTAATTATAGACCTATATCGGTCCAGTCGTGCATTCCTAAGCTGCTTGAAAGCTTGATTCATGACTTGATATACCCCTCACTGGAACCTGTTATCATACCCGAACAGCATGGGTTTATGAGGGGTAAATCCACTGTAACAAACCTCTTGCTGTATACTAATTCTCTATTTGGGGCTATGGATGGTAGACAGCAGGTAGATGTTATATACACTGACTTTCGCAAGGCATTTGATAAGGTGGATCACCTATACCTACTTAAAAAGTTGGCGTATAACGGGATTCGGGGTAACCTTTTGCGCTGGTTTGAATCATATTTATCCAATAGGACACAAATTATAGTTCTTAATGGGTACATGTCTGATACCACTACAGACGTTACGTCCGGGGTGATCCAGGGATCAATACTGGGTCCACTGCTTTATACTTTGTTCATAAATGATATTAAGTCATGTTTTGTGAATTGTAACTTCCTTCTATTTGCAGATGATTTAAAAATTTATAAAATTGTAAGAACTTTGGATGACTGCATTGGTATCCAGAGTGATTTGAATCGTTTCTATACATATTGCCAGGTGAATAAGTTACAGCTGGCTAGCGATAAGTGTATGCAGATATCATTCACGAAAAATAAGAAGAATTACATTAACTTTAAATATGTGATTGATGTTTTTCCAATACGTAAGGTGGCATCTACTAGAGATCTGGGAGTTGTATTTGATGATAGACTTGATTTTAGACTACACGTCGATGCTATTGTGTCTAAGGGCTTCCAGATGCTAGGTTTTGTTCTCAGGACCGCTAAAGTTTTTAAACGAGTATCGTCATATTTATTGTTATACAAAGCAATTGTTAGGCCACACTTAGAATACGCGTCCGTTATTTGGAATCCATTCTATTCCAAATATTCCGGGTCAATTGAAATGGTCCAAAAAAAATTTCTTCGTGTTATGCATAGGCGCTTGACGGGTAAAAGAATGAGCTATATAGATTTATTAAAATATTATAAAATGTCATCCCTTGAAACCAGACGTGAAGCGTCTGATGCAGTAACGCTGTATAATATTTGCAGAGGGATGTTTAACAGCGCAGAGTTGTTGGCGCAGGTTGGTTTTAGGGTCCCCCCGCGCTTCAGCTCCCGGTCCGCCGCCTTGTTCGCCGTCCCTTTCTCCTCCAGCAACGCTGGTAAGCGCGCTCCATTGCGCCGCTTGTGTAATACTTATAACAAATCATTCTTGACAGTGGATATGTTCAGTATGAATAAACATAAGTTTAAAAACAAAATTTATGAAACCTTGTTACAAAATCGTTGTTAGTGTAAGTGTGCATAAAGCCTATAACCTGTATGTTTTAGTGGGAGCTAGTTAGGGAGTAAATGCATTTCGATTGTAAACTATGTTATAAGTACTTATTGTAAACATTTACTTCTGTTTGTTCTCCAATAAAATAAAATAAAAATAAAAAAATAACAAACAGTTAAAATCATGAGTATTTCATGATTTGTAGCTCCTTCTAGCATATTTTTAATTTTAAGTTATTAGTAACTCGACAACAGGATGATAGTCTTTCGACTAAAGCATACCTACCTAAATCTTAGTCGTAAAGTCGTAATACTTCTCCATTTATTCCGTGGATGTCGTAGCGGAGACTAATTCGAAAAAAATAATGCAGAAATATTTAAGTACTTGTGTTTAATCATCTCGCCTGTTTTGTTTAATAAGCTATCTAGAATAAGCGAATCATTATATTGTCAAAATTGTGACTATTCCATGATGACCGGTTTAGATTTCTTTATGAAATTCACCCTTAGGGTTAATCAATTAACTACTGCAGTCATAAAAATAACTAAATACATACTCATGTTTTAACTCTTTGCACAAAATTGAAGTGCCTAGGTACCTAAAACTGACTTGTTTTGTAAGGCAAAGCTATTTTTGTCTCTTCGCAGTTATATTTGAATAAAACTTTAGTTCCGTTAGTGATGGTCTAACTGCACGAATATACAAGTAAATAGGCTTGTTACATATTTTCGTAGAAAGCGATCGACAACATTCGATCACTATCGACAAGTAACGTCTCCCCAGCTCGTTAGCAAAAGCCCACCATTTACAAAGTAGCTCTCTAGACCAATACACGGTAAAGTTTTTTCCCGACTAATCGGAATTGTCGCGGGCTCTTGTTAAGTGGCTATAAACACAATTGGAGTTTGCGTGCGCCTGCGCTGGCGGCGAGCAAACACTGCTCTATGGCGAATGACGCGCTAAACTGTACGCTAAACATTTACGCTGGTGAACTATTTTGAGTAAGTAAAACGCTTTATATTAGAAAAAAACAGATTAGTCGCATTTAAACGTATCTATCCCAAAAGGGATAAAGTTGCTGGTCAATTTTTGAATATTTGATAGATAGAGACAGTAATTATGGGATGAACAAATGGATATTTCAACTATTGACTAAAGTGTATGATTGTAACATGTACATTTGTACACATATGTCAGTCTAGGTACTACTAAATAATAAATAGTAGAATATAAATACGTAGCTACATAAAAATAATAAGTACGTGTTAACACATATGACACAAACAATAAATAAGTAATTGGTCATATCAACAACATCTTTAGAATATTTTCAATAATTACATGATGCATCACATTATTTTGGTAGTTAAATACCTCTACTCCTACAGTACAACACCTCTCCGTGTTTTTCGTGGATATCGTGAGAGGCAACTAGGTGAAACTACGGAAAACTAAGACTAAGGGGTATGTTTTAGGGGACAGGTTAACAACCTGTCACTATTACGAGTATACCTCTTTCATCTGTTTTTGAACCTGGAAGTATGCCAAAAACGGCTGCAGGGCGTAAAATAGTCATGGAATTGTCCACGTAACATTTGGGAACACAGGCGTGATTGTACGTTTCTAAATACCACCGCGAATAGTTCTTCCGCGCTCCCGTTTTGGAAGCCTGTTAAAAACGTTCTGAACCTGAAACGTGCGTGCTTATTTTTTAATCACGTCGTACAGTGTTAAGGCGGTGCGTAAATACAGAGCTTTGTTGGCAATTATCAGTTGGCAGCTGTTGACAGACACCTCGGTGCGAAGTCCCGACCACCGAGCGACGGCTAACGACGATTCGCCGAACACGGCCGAACAAGTGTTGGTTTTACAAATTAGTGCCGGTGGACATTTTTCACGTGTTACAGTGCGTTGTGAGATTGTGTGCACTGGATTTGTATGTCAATATGGTGTAAACGGTTTTCGTTTATTTCACGTGGAATTATCGTTTTACGTACCTACCTACCTAAAAATGCATTTAAGCGTGTCACACACTAAAAGCAGCGACGGTAAGATGCCCGTATCTGAACGGATATCTTTCAATATCGCTCCCTATACAATTCAATGAGCTAACACACACAGCGCAGATATCTTATATTTTACCGTCAAGCATCTGTTGGCACCGATAGATAGATGGAAAGATGGCATTTATACGCACATAAGATATTATCGTACCTGCTTAGTCTGTGACATGCTTAAAGCTTGAATAAAAATACAGTTTCTCTTAAGATCCTTGGAGAGACGTGAATTTGTTTTATATCGATACAGTTGCTTCCATAATACATACAAATGAAACAATGAATTAAATTAATGTGTTTAAACTATATGCACCAATACGCATGGGTGCAATACTGATTTAAATACATTGTACCTACTACTATAAATAACGACTCTACATTAGAAACCTCTAAAATTAGCAATGTTTCTCTATTATATTATGCATGTATTATACATATAAGTAAACTTCCCTCTTGACTTACTCAATCTATTAAAATAAACCGGGTCCAAATCCACTGCGCAGTTTTAAAGATATAAGTTCTAAGCATACATAGAGACAGACTGCGGGAAACCACATTGTTTTAACTCGTAGGTAAAGAATTTGTAACTCCACTCAAAACCTAATACTAATGCCAGCTAACCGATTGCTTAAACACTTTGTGTAGAAAGTTCCAGCAACCACCTTTTCTCGGAGGTACCGCGTTCACACAATATTTTATAGCCACTGGTCCGTAAGTGAGAAGACAGTGGTCAAACAACCAGACTGTTTGCCAGCAATAAATGAACCAAAATTGTTGTAAATCAAACTACCTGGTCACGCCTAAGAAGCAGTTGTGCGTGGGCGACGTTTAATACTCGGTTCTTTTTTAGTTCTTTTTAACTTTTAACAGATATTTTCTGCCGCAATATGACACAAGTGCGGCTGAAGTCGACTAAGTTGATGAGGGATGAAATACAGCGAAACACGTGAATTTATGTACCTAGCAAATTTTTAATAATGGAAACCTAAGACGTCGAGTTGCGGAAACCAGCCCGTCCTACAATTACAATTACAATAATGGAAAAATTATTTTGTTTTTAAAAATAAGTAAGTATGAATAACTGACAAGTATGAAATAATATTTTTAGCCAGAACTGTTAAAAAATATCAAACATTTCTGTCCTAAATAAATTAGTAAAGTGTTATTGTTAGTAGGTAACATAATATTTCTTCAACCTTTTCACTGCAACTTTCAATGAAATATGTAAAAACAAATAACGCTTTTCCAAGAAAACCCCATACATTGGGCGATCCTCGTCATACTAAAAAATCATCAGTTTGCCAAGATCTATTAAATGAGACGAGATGTTTCGTTTCTGTTGGTGGGTGGGGACAGTGCCCATACAAATTTGCCCATTGTCCTTTAATAACATGACAGGCGTTATCGATAGCAAAACGGACTGTCTTTTTTACTTTGGTTAAGTTCGATTCCTGTTTCAGGGAAAGGTTTTTAAAACATCTGTAAATGCACTGAATGCAGTTATACCTACTTATAAGTAATTAAAAGGTAATTAACTTTGAACAGGGTCTATGTCTAGGTTTCTTTCTTTGTTAAAGTAATACCTGTGAAATGTAGAGCTGAATTAGGTTATCCTATTAAGTTTAAATGCAAATAAATTATCGATCGATAAAATCGATACTAAATTATCTACGATTCTGGATTCACGATATCCTCACAAGGCCTTATAAAATAAATACAAATTACAAAAAATAAGTAAATTATTCGGTGGAAAAGAAACTTAAAGGTTAGGTATCTACGTACAATTCTTAATTTTAAAGCTGCGAATTTTGGTCTAAGTCTGAGCCCCTAAATTACTTAGAGTTAGAGCTTAAAGAGAGATCGCGTAGCAACTTAATTTCATACTGTGTTTTATGTATCTGAAGAGGAGTCTCTCTAGTACTGTTGTCAATATAATTATGTCCATCGTAGCACGCATTTCATATTCATATTTCTTATACATAGAAAGAAAGAAAAGTGAATTGCCTGTTAATTTAAAAACATGGCTTAGTAAGTGAACGACTGGATTTGGATTTCGCTAATCCTTTTTTATTCGTCATAATCAGGCAGAGGTTAGGTTGCCTCAAGCATCGGCTAGATTATACTCATAAAAAGACTTCTTCATCTGAGCATCGGCCAGAAGAAATTCTGTCAAATAAATAAATGGGTACTCATAGACAATAAGTGACCGGAAAACGTTGCTAAGCTAAAACAGTATTGTTAAATTTAATTCCATCATAGCACATCGCTCTTGCAACCAACTAACCAAATCACTAAGCACCAGATCTCATCCCCAATAAAACGAGAGCAACAAATAACGAAGTGTTGCGTGCGGACGCGTGTGAAATGCCACACCGGGGCGCGGCACGCGACGCAAACGATGTGTGGTGAACCCTCTCGGGTCTGGGACGTTGATTAATATGGAATCCGTCAAAATACATTTTTTCTTTGATTAGGAATGCTTTTTGTTTAAGGAGCTTCTAACGATTATGCACAGTGCATGGTAGAACAGATGTCGCGAACAGAAATGTTGGAAGTTCAAGTAAAACATACAAGCACGCGTTGAATATATTTCGCGAATACATAATTATATTATATTTTACTTTGGTCGATAGTTTAAAACGTAGTTTAGCGGCGTTAGAAGATAATAGAGAGAGATAATAGTTTCTTAAATTGTATTTGTTTTTATACCATGAGTAGAGTTGAAACATTTGTTCTAGAGTTGACTTTACATTTTATTTAAGAGCCAAATTTATTGTATAATGTTTTGAAAACAGTATTACACAAGCACACACTGAAGTATATTTGTGTGGACATAAATATAAAGACGCAAAACGATATTAATACTTTGACTGTTTTTGAACTAAATACGTAATTTCATTAAGATGAATTTAATATAGTTGAATATTTAGTGATTTTATAGCAACTTTGCCGCAAAGAGAGAGAGGAAGAGAGATTTAGTGACCGTATGAATGAATGCGCGAAATAAAGTTTTTAATTTTGGTCCAGAAAACGTTTAGTTTTTGTCAGTATCTGTAAAGAACGATGATTACTGCTACGTTAATCTCCTGGGTGTTTATTAGTTAAGAACAGCGTGCTTAATTATTACAATAGTTTGTTGCGAAGTCGGGACGGGCCGCTAGTGAAAATTGAATAATTAAACAAATGAATCACGAGACATACAGCATTTTCACCAATGAAAAAAAAGTGCTGCGATTTTTATCCGTGGAATGGCATTTAATTCCGACAATGAATCTACATACAGGCGGATATCATATTGGTGATACACAATTACAGTTTCTTACTCAGCTAAATCCTACGTAACATAATGCATTTGTTCAACTATTAAAATTAGTCATTAAAAGGTGGAATGAAATCGCGACCTCAATGTATGGACACCTCAAATTTAATAAAAGAAACTAAAATAACTGTAAGCAAGTAATTGAGGAACACTGAAAATAAGAAAACGGCATGTAAAAATCTTTTTGTAGGTAGGTACATTTAAGACCGAAAGAAATAAGATTTATCTCGATATTTTTTTAATATAATTGAAATTTGCAGGGGAAAAGTTAGGATGTTCTTCCAGCGCCATAGGGAATCTTAATTTTAACAAAATTTAAGAATAAATTCAAGCATTGGCGGGAGTTTCACAAAGCCCAATAGTAATTGACCATTGGAAAATCAAAACATTTTAAAAACGTTGAAACTTTTACGACGGTTTTTTTTAACAGGAAAGAGAAAGGAATGTTGTTTAGGCACGTGAAGAGAATGACTGAAACAAGCAAAGGTTGGGCAAGTAAATACAAAAGGGAACTGTGTTAGGGCAAGTGATTTTAAATGCTCCATCGAAGAACTCATTTTGACCAAATTGGCGATGTAAAGATTAAAACTAATACCTACGAAAAATAATTTCCGATTATTTGAATAACGAATTTCATAGTAGGTACCGATTATTATTTTTCCGAATATTTTAAACTTCGAATACAAGTTTCCGGTTTTAATAAATCCGAAATTTCAAAATGTCTAACGTTTACAATCACGATTTTCTAAATCCCGAATACACCGAACAATAAAAAGTGCGAACTAATAAAAATCCTAAATAAGAATTCCGATTATTTATCTGCGAATTTCATCACACCGACCAATAATAATCCCGACTACGAAGCATTTGCGGTTCCCAATGTTTGTGGAGGTTTACCAAAACGTTATCAAACAAATCGTTAAAACACTATGTGTCGTCTCATAAATTAGCTATTTCTGGATAATATGGAGTAATTTTGATTATTAAAAACTTAAATTTTATTTGTAACCCGAACATCACATTTCCCAATTTGTAATGAAGTTTCAGAAAACTAATAATCGGAGTGTTGTGTTTTGAGTCAATGATATTCTAGGTTTCATTATTCGGAGTTATAAAAATCTAAATAATAATACATTCGGAATTTTGAAATTCGGTTAAGTCATGGGAATTTTATTTCTTAGGAATGATGAAATTCAGAGTATTAAAAATCGGAATTAGTAAATTCGGAGCAAGTATTTTGGATTATTTGAATGTTCTTTTTTTACACAGCTGACCGTAAAATATTGTTAAGGGCGGTGAGAAGTAAAGATCATTTTATGCCTGATTACTGGCGTACCTATGCGTCATTTCCCGTAGAATTTCAAGTATTGTAATGGTTAAATGTACATACGGTATTTTTTCTGCTATCAGCAGCATAATTTGATTCAGCTTGCATTGCACTATGAGATACATTACACGTAAATATAAATACCTATAAAATAACTTGATCACACCTACATCCGTAGAGGGGTAATTCCAAGCATGTATGAAAATGTAATGCGGATGAACCCAAAAAGGAATCTCAGGATAGTCCAAACTGGAATAAAGTGGTGTCTGCCTACCCCAGTGGGGAAGAGGCGTGACGGTATGTAGGTATGTTTAGAAAATTTTAGTTTTCTAAACGTCGAGCTCTGAAAAACTAAGCCATTCTTATTAAAAAGAAATACAATGTTACTATGACGTATACTATACTGCAAATAGGTTCTAAAGTAACTCGGGAATCAAATGGTTCGATAACACTAATGATAGAAGGAGCACGCATACCAAAGAACGTGGTAGAGGGTTGGTGCGCCGCCAGCCAGTGCGCGTACGCATGACCCGCGAGCAGCCCCTCGCTCAGCGCGCTCAGCTCCGGGCACGACGTTGATGACACTATAAAAAAATTAGATTAAGAAAGGGGAAAAGGTGAAACGTCAGTCTTCAATTATAGTAAAAAATACAAAATTGAATAAAATGATACATTATTTATTTACCCTGAAATTGCTAAACGTGGCACTGGATTTTCGAATTCATGTGCTGTGCCTACCCCTCTTGGGAATACGGGCGTGAGAATGTGTGTGTGTATTATTTGTTTATTTGTCACTAGAATTATAATCTTAATGTGGGAGTTTTACTCAATAGACTTTTAGTAGAAGGTTGGCAAATTTTAATGCATACAATTCTGATCTTAATCAAATTTAAAAGTTCAGCAATGTAGGTATACGGATTTCAAATACTTAATTGACTGTATGCTTACCTTAGTGCAATGTTAACTAAAGATTCATATTAACGAGTAGGTATGCAACAATTTGCTAAAATTTTCATTGTTTGCTATTTGAAAAATATGTCGTAAATCTATCTTAGGCTAAAAATCCTCGCCTTAAAAAAAATTCGACGACTCATATTAACATAAAAAAAACACTTGTGCTAGTTATAGTTATAGTACACCTCATTCTGAGTTTTACTTCTATGAAGTAGGGGCTGATTAAAAATTACCTTAACAAGTTGAATGATAAAAACATTAATCGATATTCACCATTGTGTTCATCAGCAGTTTCCTCGAACTGTTCAGTTTCTATTGACGATCGCTCGTCACTGTTCTTATTATTACCTAAAATGCTATCAATGAGGAAAGTTTTACTCTTTGCATTGACAACACTATCGTTTCTAATCTTAGTAGACATTATCACTCGAGTTTGTTCATAGACGCGTCCTCTATTACCATTGATAAACGGAAGTGGTATCACACTCTGTACTTTATCATTACACCCGCGGTCACTGTTTTCACAAATAACATCGATCGTTTCGTTTTCACTATCATCCGTCACTGATTCGCATTCGTCGATCGATATTTTACGCGGATCACAAACACTATTATAATTTTGATTTAGTTTTGAACCACCATCAGTTTCACATGTGCTCGAAATATGATTAAGATCCATAGTCACAATTAAATTTGTAGCTTCTTAACATTTAATTTTAATATTTGTTTTTTATGTGTCACTAAAACTACTATTTTCACTACCTAAATTTCCACTACGACCAGAAACTCGGTTATCTCCACCAAGGCAATAAGTACCAACTAAGAGTGTTGTCGCTCTGCCTCAAGAGTTGATAATTGCTTTCGAAAATAGGTGGCGCCAAGGAAGCGGCCGTAGGTACTAGTGCCACAGAATGCTGCTCCGCTACTGGTCGCCGGATAAGGAGGGGGGATAACGCCATCTTAAGTAGGAGGGGCTTAGCTAACCGCCTGTGAAAATTCACACCTTTCTTTTACTTGATAACACGTTATGTCAGAGCTCTTTGGCGCACAAAAGGTCTCTAAAAGCTCATGATGGGCATCGGATCGAATATCTCTCCGTTATTGTTTGATTTATGTCGGCAATTTGCGTGATTTATTGTAAACGATCTCGGGTTTTAATGTAAGTGGTTAAGAGGGAATGTTTGAATAGATAAAGTACTTAAATGTTATTAGGGGCGCGGTGTTGGGTTTTAGAGCTTGTTTACATTTTTCCTCTTTTCTTCATTGGAAAGTATAAAGTTTGCTGCAGTGTAATTTAGCGTTGGTTGTTGTAAGGGTTTGGAGACTAGAGAGAGTTTTAGGGATACGAGATGTAATAGGAAACTACTATACATTATAAGAGTCGTTTATACAAACCAAATACTACGATGCGACTAATCGACGAAATACCCATAAGAAAAACTTAAAATCTTCATAAACGTGTCAGCTACAAGTTGTAGTGTCAGTTAAACGATTACAGTTGAATTGTATTGAACGTACAGTCACGAACAGGGATTGTTGAGCCACTTGCCACTGTTCGCAATTTAGACGTGTAATCAATGACCGATGTGACTGACAGATGCTATCTATTGGATTAGTATTACACGACCAAGTTACAAAGGTAAGTGGCTCAACAATTCCTGTACGCGATGGTACCTACATATGTATCGTTGAGCAGGCGAAAGGGAATTCTAGTGTGGGGAACATCGCCGGGTCTGTGAATGGGTCCATTGACGCTGCACTTTCTACTCTGGATTATCACAGGTGAGAGGTGTTTAGAAGAGTCGCATTAGGTAAGTGACTTATTGTACCTTATTCCTTAAAATTGTAAACATACTTATGTCATCGGGGGGCACGGCCGTGCCCCCACCAAGTTGAGCGCAAAGCTAGCACTGCCGTACCATCCTTTACTGGAACCATTTCGCGGCATTTTCAGGCCCCTATTTGAGAACCTCTGAATAATACTAGGACGCTGAAATTTTCGTCATCTAGTGAGCTATAACCACATACTTAAAATCCAAAATTTCAAGTCTGTAGGTAATTCAGTTCCGAAGCTAAGCGAAAGCAAAGTTTCGCATTTTCGACACTCACTCACTCATGATCATCAAAATAGAACTGGTACTTCCCGTAAACTCAGAGAGCTGAAATTTGGTACATGGTTAGGGATTAACGACTACATAAAGGGAAAAATGTAAAAACTAGGATAATCGAAGATCTGGAGTACCTGCTGAAAACACTAGAGCCCAACCAAACTACTATAGAGATCGACACACTTCTTTTACAAAAAATATTCAACTTAGTGGGTCGCTTCATTTGATGTCAAAAATCTGAGGTCTGAAGTATCTGATGAAGACCCTGAACTGCTCTGGTACATAAAAAAAATCGGCTGTAATTGCAAAAATCCAGCGTAGAGAGACACATCTTCTAATTTAAGGAACGCGAATGGGCAATACGAAAAACTGTTCCTACTGTACGAGATCAAAACCGGAAAAAAGAAAAGAAAGATAATTTGCAAAAATAAGTAAATGTGTAAAATAAGAAAATCTAACATAATTAATGAATATGCTCACGTTTCTACAAAAAGAAGTGAAATCCCATCAAAAACATTCTGTAAAAAATCTACCCAAGTCTCGTTGAAGCTGCTTGTTTATCTCTAAAAAGTAATGAAATCTAGACATATGTAGTTGTGCCAAGTCTAAGGTTCCTTACTGCGATTTCTTTATTATTATAGTTAATTTTGTGTGACTTGGCCGTTGAACACTTTATACCAATTACCCATACCAGTATGGGCTAAGTATTATCTTCGCGTAACAAACAAGGTAGTTGCAACATTACATGTAACAAAATTGACTTGTACCCACTAACGTATAAAAAATGTTCAACGGCCAAGGCACACAACTTAAACTATAATAATAAAGAAATCGCAGTAAAGAACCTTAGACTTGGCACAACTATGTCTAGATTTCATTACTTTTTAGAGATAAACAAGCAGCTTCAACGAGACTTGGGTAGATTTTTTACAGAATGTTTTTGATGGGATTTAGTTTAAGTGAATTCACATGTTTAAATGACTATTTAAATCCTATCCTACCGAAGGCACTCGTGACTTGGATATTGTCATAGTAGCAGTAACTACTCGTAGTAGAGACGTATTGAAGTAATACCGATTGTAAGGATGTAACAACGACATTTACTTTTGCCTTAGTCTTGGTCTAAAAGTTACAGTTTTATTTTTATAAACAAGCACCTAAATTCTTTTAACAACACCGCTTTTAAAACATCATATTATTATAGTTTTCGCTAAGAAGAACGTGCTGCAAGAAACTTAATAGGTTTTTTTACTGTAAATTACTATAAGTTTTAAACATAAAGCTACCATGAGACTCACTCATGGTGAAATAAAACGGATCAAGTTTTTATACCGAAATTAACTCGAGATATTTCGGTTTGGCAATGCTCATCTATCGGCGATTCGGCAGCCGCCGTGGCGCCTTGTTCACGATGATGGGTTAAGAATTGGTCGGTTTTATATTGTACTATTTTGTTACTAGCACAAAATGGATCTAACTTTAACCTCAAAAGTCAGCCCACCCCCCACATAAACAAAACGCACCTATTTCTATACGCTTATCTTTGAAATCTTATGAAGGCAATAGATTAAAAAACAGGGTGCCTCCATTTTTGTGATGATGATGCAGTAGATATCTAAAATATTTTAACTATTTTTTTATGTACCGAGTAACCGATTACCGAGCATTACTCGGATTGAACTTTTTAAACCAAGTAACTTGGACGAGTTTATTCGCTCCTCGTCAACTTGACCAAGTTACTTGGTTTAAAAACTTTAATTGGCGTAGGTATAAGCGTTGATTTTTGACTCAAAATCAAATTTAAACCTACTCGCAAAATATTATAATAGTAGGGTGAAGGGTGAGCCGAGATACTTACATCGGCGCCTGCGCCGGCGCTCATGTAGTAACGCCATCGTATTTTATTGGTAAGTGATTAGGTGAATACTTATGTTTTTTGTTTTACTATTCACTCCTAATGTTAATAGGCGTTTTTTGAAAATATGTACCTAAGCCAACATTTTTTAAAATATTTTTTATTGTTCTTTCTACTTACAAATACGAGCACTATCGTACTAAAGGCCAGCCTGTCGCCTAAAGCACACCTAAACCTGTTTCCTTAGTCACCTTTTACGACATCCGTGGTGGATATGGACGGGGAGATGTTCTATCCCGACACGACACGCGTTTTTGCATTTATTCGAGCGTTTTTACCGTTTCTTTCACTTTTTGTAAATTTAGTGTAATAT
The DNA here is from genome assembly GCA_005406045.1 of Adoxophyes honmai. Taxonomy (NCBI): domain Eukaryota; kingdom Metazoa; phylum Arthropoda; class Insecta; order Lepidoptera; family Tortricidae; genus Adoxophyes; species Adoxophyes honmai. The sequence continues at coordinate 382,543 of BHDV01010478.1, forward strand.
GGGCGATTTTATTTCTACAAACCGCTAACAACCACTGAAGATTTTTAATTTAGTTAGGGTAAGTAAGCTTACCACACCACACAGAAATGTTGCCAAATTTGATGTCAAGGATAATATAACAGCAGCTAGTTTTTATTTAAAAATATAACATTACGCAATACCAAAAACAAAATAACTAACTAAAATAATAACTAACTAAAGAATATAAATAATATAAATGTATTCGGAAACAAAAGAAAACAGGAACTCTACGAAAATAGTTGGAAATTACACCAAAAATCTGCAGCTCCTATAAAAAGTACATACATACATACATACATATTCTCACGCCTGTATTCTCATGAGGGGTAGGCAGAGCACATGGATTCAAAAAGCCAGTGCCACGTCTAGCAAATTCAGGGTAACCAGATGGTATAAAAAGTATTCAGATGAATAAGGCGGTCAAGCCAACCAACGGACTTTTGTTAATAATAATCTATGTGTTGTGTATGTATAAAAGTGTCACGTAATGGAATCGTAGAATTTGTATTAAAAACATGAGACATTTGTTTAATCTTTTAGATCGATAGTGGTAATGATTCTTAAGAAACAAAATTGTCTTTTTTAATTAGGAAAAATAAATCACTTAGGTAGGTACACGGTTGCTTTCGTAAACGCTCAAATAAAATAGTGAATGCTGTATCGACTACCACGAAATAATAAAACGGACAGATTTTAAACAAATTTTATCTAATCCAGTAACTCAGAGCCTCAGAATTGAACATTATGTTCTAAAAGCAAGTTTAAAAGCAGGCTAAGGTTTAGCAATTTAATAAAATTGGTCTTATTGGACTAATTGGACTAATTACTGAAATAATAATTTCCAGTCTGCAAGTGCATTCAGTATTGAAAGAATTATCTTTTAACTCCTAAACATTAAGGAGTTGACCTTCCATCAGTAGCTCAGTCATATTTTTTTACTGCCAAACGTAATAATACTGGTGTAGCTTTGAAAAATGTACGAAAAACATTACCTGTGCCTATAAAATTTGAGGGTTGCCTTCAATTTCCCTCATATTCCATCATCAGGTCAAGATATGCTGACAATGGTACCACCTGGAAACTATAAAACAGAATTTTCCAAATCGGTCCAGGCGTCTTCGAGTAATCAGCGAACATACATAAAAAAAAAGATGATAAAAAACGAATTGAGAACCTCCTCCTTTTTTGAAGTCGGTTAAATTAAAACATTTGTCGAACATTTTAGTGAAAAAAAAGAGTAATTAAATTGAGAAAGAGTTAGCAGCGCTCCCTAGGATAAATTGGAGTACAACTTCTCGAAATACGCCACATCGTATGACACCCCACCATAAACAGTCCCAACTCGAAGCCCGCCCGCTGGGTTGCTTTGCCCTGCTTGCTTTCCCATGTAAAACTGTAGCCGCTCAAAAGATGTCGCTACGGTGGAGAAAATGAAACTGCGCTTTCCCTCATATTGTCACATTTTCCGATAGATGGCGCTACTTTGCTAGTATTCAAAGTTTTTCTTCCCGCGCGTACCTACTTGTTGAATGATTTTCTTGTGAAACTTTCTTACGCACGACGTACGGTTCACAAAGATAAGAGAAATACAAAGTAGACACGCAAACTTGGGCTATCGATCTGCTATTTACGAAATTTAATGAGACCAAAGTATGTAAGTGTAAGTTAAGTACCTACTCAGGTAATAAGAATAAGACTTTTTGCATCAAAGTACCTAAGTAATTGAAAATTGTTAAATTAGTATTAGTAACATGTATATTTGAGAGAAAAACGTAAAAAAATCTATTAGGTATCAACTTAATTACTAAATCCCGTTTTGACGGAAGCGAGAATGTACTTTTCTAGAGCTTAATTATCAGCTATCTCTCTCTTGAGGTATTAGGTAATCTACAGTTTAGTTTTGAATTGTGATACATTAGCTCTATATTTTGATGTAGCAGTGATTACTCGTTATTTCTCCGGTCAAACCGGGCTTTGCTAATTACTAGGTAGGTTTTTAAACAAATAATTTTATATTTCGACTGTTGTGATGTTGTCTATAGGTATGAGTAGTTATATCTACCCTATGTTCAGTATGAAATATTATTTACCTACTGCTGTAAACATTGAAATAAACTTGATTGCGTACGCGTAGTCTTTAAAACACTCTATACCCACCATACCTACTAACCTAACCAACCTAGGGTAACGGCACCAGTTATGGACGGTTTAAGCTGACAAGCACCAGTGATGGACACTTCATTCATAATTTAAAGATCATAGAGTTGTGAATTGATTGTTGTAAAACAAATGACTTTTCCTTAGTGGGTAGTAAATAAGAGTCATTGTCCATTACTGGTTCTTTGTCCATTACCGGTGACTTTACCGACACCTATTAAAAATGAGTTTGAAACTCAAACGCAAAGTCCAGACACGCCGAGCTTGAATTTAATCAAATGCGCTTCTCTCTGTTTCAAATAGTTGAATTGCATTCCACTGATTCCACTGAATTCTTCGTAAGGGGTTACTTTTATTCCAATGCTGCAATTTGATAATATCGTGAGCGTTTACAACTTTGTTCCCTAACCAGTTCAGTGGCTTATTGTTCGGTGTAATTTTGGAGAAGTATACTTGGGACTTGGTTACATTGGTATTTCCACCAAACGCGGGGAGCTGTCATTGTGCGCATAAATTAGTAAATAATAGAAACAAACTGCATTGCCTCGCAGACATTGCTTCGCTGGTATTACTTATTGATCCTTATTAATTTACTTACCACGAAAAAAAAAAGTGTTTTATAGGTAGGTGACATAATAAAGTTAATCTACTATGCCTATGGAGTTTTTTAGATAGAAAATTACCTCCATCGTTCATGGTTTGCAGGTTGTGACTTAAGTACATACCTTGTTTCTCAAAAAATTACGCGAGACACATTACAGAGTTTGAACAAAAGCTGCATAGCGAAAAATATTGCACAGAACAAATTTAATATCTTTTAGATCGATCGTGCTAGTCATTAAAAAGAAAAACTTCATATTTCCAAATTAAAATGCAGGATTTTTATTTGGAAAATAACTAGAAATTCATATGAAGGATGTCATCATTTACTTTGGGCGACGGGCTGGCAACCCGTCACTATTGTACCTGCCACCTCAAAACCTAAAAAAATATTATGCTGGAAGTAGCCACGAAGCGTGAAATGGTCATCGTTTTGTCTATGTAGTGTTTTGTGTGCTCTGCTTACCCCGTTTAGGAATGCAGGCGTGATTGTATGTATGTATGTGTGTATGTATGATTTACAGTAAACACGTAGTAGATATAAATTGTGCCACCTTTGCTATAATTTTAGGTGCCGTTTTTTATTGTTACTCAGATAACTCGTCATGATGATCACATACTTAAGTTTTTTTTTATTTAGCCGTGGCTGTAAAAAATACACGCGTCGACTCGCACGGCACTGGTTTTAAAAAAGTAAGCTGGGAATGTGCTGCGGTGTCACTTTGATATGGCGTGCGGCTTTTCGCTGAAGTCGTCATCGACGTCATTAACTAGAGATCAAAGCCATATATTACGCTCTCTTTGCCTCTTCTTATGCTTCACATTAAATATTATTTTCACTTCTTGATTCTATCGTCTTTATGGTTATATTGTTCCATTTAAGGTCTATTTATGTTATTTTGCTGTACTTAGTGAATAGGTATTTTGTAACTTGTATTGTGTTTTGTGTTGTAAAAAAGTATTTGTTTTAAATGGCTAGGAAAGGTAGATAGCTAAGCTTTTTCTATTGATGTTTCGTGTACTCTGTCTACCTTATTTGGGAAAACAGCCATAACGTTTGTTATTGTAAATGCATCTCTACAATTATATTATCGCCATCAATGTCTTAAATATCTTCAAGTAGCAAGAACTGACTACTGAATACTTATTTTTTTATTTGAACACACACAGCGTACATAGTTATAGTTAGACTATCGCGAAATAGCCACGTAAAATATAATGAAAAAAAGTTAAACAATTGAGTTCACGACCGTTGTAAACTACACCACGTTCTAAGCTTTGCTCAGCGGTAACCAAATGTAAGAATATCTTTGTATTTCATACTGTAAACACCTTATAGAACTCATTATAACAAAATGATCATTGTAAATTGAACTAAATACACAGAAAGCAGCAGTATGAACGCCCCGTTAGCTAAGAATGCCTATTCGGTTATGCGCGTAGATAAGTTTCCTTGTGAATACACCTTTGTTGTAACTTCGACATGAGGCTTTTCAATTAGTTAAAGTGACATTAAACATCTACGCAGCCCTCTGGTTGCGTACTTGATTACATTACAGTGTAATTATATCAGAGCGTAATGGCATGTACTGAGTACGTAGAGTGATGTATTTTAATTAATGACGCGAAGACAAACAAAGTACAGGATAAGGACTAGGAATTTACCATGATGCCTCATTTTTCGTTAAATTTTTTGATTTTGCTTTTTTTTAAATATTTTAGGCCAGCATTACTCCTGTCCTGTAGGCTTTACTTATGTAGTAGGGACAGAATTATGTCAGAATATGTCACACGTCTCTCTTTTTGGCAAATAGTCCTGTCCCTACTTTCGTTAGTAAAACTTACAGTGTAACTGCCCGATCACACATTGGGAGTCCGTTTTACTGGTTAACGTATACAAATTGTATGGATTACTGTATACAGAATACTGTGTCATGTGTGAAGTCGGTCATACAACTACATACGCCACCGACGAAAAAAACAACGTATACGACAAAGCAGAACAGTAAAACGGAGACATGTGTGAAAAAATATCAGAGAAATAAGAAAGAAGTTGGTAACCTCCAATCTCCCAAAGATATAGTGAAATAATTTTAAACAAAAAAAAACCGACTTCATATTAGCTTTATCCTGAAAGGAAACTTCTGTTTATGTGCATATTTACCAAA